>ML783830.1:501952-522854 GCA_009831015.1 Picea engelmannii
TCTAATCGTAGCCATTGAAGAGGTGTGCCCCCGATTCCGGACCCCCCCCCTCTGCTTAAAGGTAGAAAGGCGGGGGGGGGTCTAGAATCACCTTGCACGCCATTGATCCGGGTGCTCTAATCGCAGTCGTTGAAGAGGTGCACCCTGGATTACGGACCCCCCCCCCCTCCGCTTAAAGGTAGAAAGGTGGGGGGGCTCCGGAATCCAATGTGCGTCGTTGATCTAGGCGCTCTAATCCTTGTCGTCCAGATCTAATTTCTATTTAAACACAGACGCATTTTCATCCCGAACTTAGGACAAGTGGGTTTTTAACCTATTCCTTTGCATTTTACCCCCCTTTAAGTCCAATGCACTCGAGTTTCATCGATGAATGGATGACTGAGAGGACCTAGGTGCTTCCAACGTGAAAATCCTGAATGGCCCCACTCGTGGCTCAGCTATTGCACCGCGTGTCCTCCATTACCAAGCTCGCTTAACATGACTAGGTGCTAGGACCATAGGCTTAGCTTCAAAGGTGCTTATCGACATTTCAGGGTTCGGGGTTTTGAGATGTGAGATGACGAGGGACTTTTACCCTTCGAATTCCCGAATGTCGATATGCCGATGCGACTAGATCTTGCGCGTCACTGGATCAGACAACCCAGATTTAGTCTTGAAATATAGGTGCTTTCTTTGAAACTATATATCAGTTAACGTGGTAGCCCCGATATCCCGATGACCGTTGATCTGTTCTTATGGATGAATATGGGCTGTTGACAACGTAATTTCGCCCGCTCATTTGATTGAAAGCCGTAAAATGAGATTTTTCCATGCTGTGCTCGGGCGCTTCTCGTGTAACTTGCAGACCCGAATGCTCTCGAGCCCAAGAAAAGAATTATCGCTAAAATTAGGCTCCATGGGGGATAGATTCGTCCCTGTGATGCTCTAAGAACTCATTCTGCAGCTTCAGTGCCTTGCTGTTGGGCTATGGAGTCATGCTCAAAACATCCCGCTGCTGAAAATACAGGCCGAAAATTAATAGTAACAAAATAAAGCTACATGCCCAAAGGATCTTATTTATATATAGTCCTAATGCTAATAAAATATTTTATATGGGCTAGGTGAAAGATAACTTCCACCATAGCCATTCAAGCAGCTTCCTGGATAGAAGCTCCTTCCTTTTGTCGATGATCACCAACAGATAGTGTAACCGTGACAGCAGAACATATACACTCTCCAACTTCTCCTCATAGGCTGGAGTTGAGATGAAATAGGGAAGCTCCAAAGCATAAGGGAAATTCCACTCCATGTATTCGCTGATAGGGTCATCAAGTGAGTGGCCAATTCCAGGAAATTGGCGACAGACAACCTCTTCTGCTACACAGTTGTTCACCTGCGGCCGAATATCTCTGATAAGAATAGGTGGGTGAAGAACTGAAATGGGCTTGCTGCTCTCGGGCGGTGGCTGCTCGCTGACTGGCTCTGGATAGGAAATATTCTGCTCCTCTGGTTTGGTCTCCCCCAGGTTTGATTCGTATTCATCATAAATAGGGACCATGGGGTGGTTTTGTTTGCTGACTGGCTCTTCAGTATCTCTATAGTGATCAAAAGTAGGATAAGCTTGCTGCTCATCATCACTATAATATATATCAAAAAGGGGTTGTCCTTCATTGATATGATCCTCCTCCAAAACAATGATCCCGTAAAAAATTTCCGTTTTAGGGATAGTGGGACCTACTGGTTCTGGCTGCTCACACGTAATATTTTCCTCTTTAATCCCAGGTAAACATATATCGTGAGAAACCCCCTGGAGAAAAAGAGAGGAAACCGGTTTACAATAATTTCTTCTTTAAAAACGGGAAGGCCTCCGTCCTCAGAAGCAGTGCTGCTAGGAATATCTGCTTCAACCCGGTACTCAGGTGAGACATCTACCATGGACCACATCTGCTCTGCAAACTCATAATCTCCATAAGAGGTGTGTTGATATTCATGAAGATCTAAAAGAACAGATGCATTCGATATGATGTCAGATGCTTCCGTTCTGGGGCTAACATAATGAATATTGTCCAACACCTCTATATTTTCACAGTAGATGCTTTCCTCCATAGTAAGGGCTTCATCATGGACCTGGTATTCAGGGCCAGCAGAGGCTTCCTGAAGTGAAGAAAACTCCTCACAACAGTTTTCATACAAACCATCAGCTGGATAGTAGTCTTTACAAAAGGAATTGAAAGATGTATGAAAACCTGTTAAAGAGCGGATGCTTGCAGCGAGAAGAGACTGACACCATTCAAGAGAAGCTCCCTTCAATGAGTACCTGAAGAGCTTAATCTGGACATCCTCATGCGTGATATTGTGTCGGTGGATAGCCTCATGGAAGTCCAGTAAATGCTCAGCTGGTTCCTCCCAACTTGTTGCATGAAATTCAGGGAGGAAATCTTCCCATTGGTCTCTATCAGGAAGTGCATTAGGAAAACCAACTATCTGAGAAAAGTCACAGAAAGAAAACCTTTGAGCCATAATTTTCTCCATATCGAACCAGTGGAGTCACCAATCGATCCTCGAATCATGGATTCGCCAGGTTAAAGATGCGCAGCTTCAAGTGTGTCTGGTCCTTCTTCACCATCAAAGGCCAGATCTTAACATTGTCGTTACCCCAGGAAGCTTCTCAGGCTGAGAAAGAAGCTGCTGAAACCTTCTCGAGAAAGATCCTTAGGGTCAGCTTTTAGGTGTGCTAATAATAGTCACAGCTGAAATAGTGATGTGGAAACAATGGAGTTGCCACAGTGGAGTCGCCAGGTGCACAGTAGCAATCTTTAAGGGCTCTGATGTCTGATGCACCTTCAGAATCAGAGGTTCAATGTCGTTCTGCCCAGGGAAAATATTCAACTTCGTCCCCGGCAACTGTGCCATAAATGTTGGCGACGGAAGTCACTCCTGGATTGCTTGCAAGAGTAGAGCCCGACGCCCATCAGTTTTATGTCACGGTGGTTTTTAATGGGTGATCAAATGGACAAAGACTCGGGGATATGTCACTCTAACTCGGAGACTGGGTCCGGCATGTAAGAAACAAAGGAGGTCTTGATCTAACTTCAGTCAGCGGGTTGATAAAAAGGTGAATAGGTGGAAGACTTGATAAGAAGAGTGAACAAACTACTTCGAGCAACAGGCTTTCAGCAATTTGTAGAAGAAAAACCCCGAATGCGAGATCCTCTGGTTTAGGGCTTCGAGATACTAAAAAAGGGACTTGACTGGATTCTCCAATTCCAAGTCATTCAACATTAGGAAAATCACAAGGGATGATTAGAGACAATGCGACTGTCACAGTGATCAAATTCTACATCATCCTATAACAGTTACAACTCGACTAGATTCTCCAATTCCGAGCTGCTCTAACATAGTTGAACAAAGACATGAAATAAACTGACATTCATAAGGCAAGAAGTCTCAAGAGTTCACACATAACCAGAGATAACAGTGCTTCATTAAAGCTTTACAACCGGGAGCCTTTCTCAACCATCGATCCTTTACAAAATGGAAAAAATGCCTACATATAGCCAAAACAAAACAACAACATCGAAAACGAGAAGCTGCATTAAAAAACTTTGCGTCTGCATGTCTTCTGACAGTTTGTGCATGCAGACTCTGGATGATCGTGCACTTATGACAGACGCAATGGGACTCCTGACTGTCCTGCAGTGGTTTGATAGACACAATTTCCGTCAGGAAGGACTATTAGTCTGCTTGTACACTTGGTCCTTTCCTGGCCTTCTATTTATGGAAGAAGACGACGTTCAACCACCTTCATGGCAATAATAACTGCTTCCTTGGGATTGGGAATGGCCTCGGTCAACTCTACCCTCGGGGATGTGGAAGACCGCTCGCGCTGCCACCTGGAACAGCTGGACAGTCTGATGGATAAGGCGTGAAGGAACTGACATGCTTGACGTGGAAGGGGAAAGGGAGGTGATGGCGTCAACACTGTGAGGGTGAGATGAGAGGTGATGAGGTGGTAGAAGATAAGAGGGTCTAAGGATGGGTGTGGTAGAGAAAGGTTGTCATGGAAGGGAGTGGGACACATGGCAGGGGACGAGGAGGCTTGGAAGGTGAGTGGATGGTGAGATGGGGGGAGGGACCACATGGACCAAAAGAGGGAAGGTGGACAGATGTTGGGGGATGAGGAAGGGATAAAGGGAGCGAGCCTCATCGCATGGCCAGGAGGAGAACAGATGGAAAGGGGAAGGATGGTACAAAAGATGACACGACAGGAAAGGGGCCCACGCTGGTTAAATGCAGAAAGACAGAAGGCTCTGGAATACAATGTGTGCCACTGATCCGGGCACTCTAATCACAGCTTTCGGAGAGATGCATGCCCGATTCTGGACCCCCCCCTCCGCTTAAAGGTAGAAAGGTGGGGGGGGGTCCGGAATCACCTTGCGCGCCATTGATTCGGGCACTCTAATCGCAGTCATTGAATAGGTGTGCCCCCGATTCCGGACCCCCCCACCACTTAAAGGTAGAAAGGCGGGGGGGATCCGGAATCCTATGTGCGTCGTTTATCTGGGCGCTCTAATCCCTGCCGTCTAGATCTGATTTCTATTTAAACACAGACGCATTTTCATCCCGAACTTAGGACAAGTGGGTTTTTAACCCATTCCTTTGCATTTTACCCCCCTTTAAGTCCAATGCACCCGAGTTTCATCGATGGATGGATGGCTGAGAGGACCTAGGTGCTTCCAACGTGAAAATCCCGAATGGCCCCACTCATGGCTCAGCTATTGCGCCGCGTGTCCTCTATTACCAGGCTCGCTTGACGTGACCAAGTGCTAGGACCATAGGCTTATCTTCAAAGGCGCTTATCGACATTTCGGGGTTTGGGGTTTCGAGATGTGAGATGACGAGGGACTTTTACCCTTCGAATTCCCAAATGCCGATATGCCGACACAACTAGATCTTGCGCGTCACTGGATCGGACGACCCAGATTTAGTCCTGAAATATAGGTTCTTTCTTTGAAACTATATATCGGTTAACTTGGTAGCCCCGATATCCCGATGACCATTGATCTGTTCATATGGATGAATCCGGGCCGTTGATAATGTAATTTCGCTCGCTCATTTGATTGGAAGTTGTAAAATGAGATTTTTCCATGATGCGCTCGGGTGCTTCTCATGTAACTTGCAGACCTGAATGCTCTCGATCCTAAGATAAGAATTATCGCTAACAGCATGTTTATTATTGGGGAAAAAATTTCCATGCTTCTAATAAATGTTTGGTATAATATTTGAACAAACTAAATGCGTTATGTTACTAATATTATTGATGCAATGTTCAATATTTTTACAATCAAGATTCTGACGATGAGAAACCTATCTACCATCTATCGTTGTGCCCCACTACAATGTCAAGTCATGATCTTGCTATTAAATGAGCATAGCTCAAAGAGGAATCATATCAAGCATGGTTGAATCAACCACCTATTCAATTCCTAATACATCCTGAGTCACCAACTCAAAACCTCTACAGTAACACTAGTTCTTCACATGTTGGGGTGAAGGAAATGATATAGAGGTTGGAATGGATGATTTCTTATAGGATAACTAAGCCATGGAGGGAAGGTTGTTACATGCATTCTATCAAAATGACCTAGGGGATGACGCTAATGTCATTGATACCGTCTTTGAAATCCTGAAATTTTCTTCCACAAGCCCTCTCTTTGGTCGACAAGGATCAAGGTCTACCAAAATAGGGACAACAATATTACTATACAACTTGAAAGCAATGTATGGTATGTCAGACATGTGTTTCTTGACATTTTTGAGGTAAGTAAGAGTTAATTCTCCTAATATTTTAAGGAATCTCGTCGCACAATGAAGGAAGAAAATGGTTGATTTTATGCATGCTTAATGATAGTGTACATTTATATTTCCCACTAATTGCAGGTTACTCAAAGATAAGGTACTTTTGAAAGACAATTTCTTGCCCGATAGATATGCAGAGGCAAAGAAAATGTTGAAAATGTTGGGTATTGAGTACATATCATACCACACATGTCAGAAGGATTGTATTCTATACATAGACGAATATGTGGACAAAGAGATATGTCTAGAATTTGGATATGACAGGTACTAGAAAAAAAAAAAGGGGGGTAATGAACATGGTCCTCCTCATAAGTTATTGAGGCATGTGCATATAATTCCAAGGATTCAAAGGCTCTTTCATTGCAAACAATTATCCGTGTTGTAGGGGTGGCATGCCTCACATAGAAGTGAGCCAGGAGTTATGAAAATCCCATTAGATTTAATAGCCATGAATCTTATAGAGGATACATGGCCTGATAAATTCAAGGATGAAGTATAGAGCCTATGATTTAGCATAGCCATTGATGGAGTTAACTCATATTTCATCCAAAACACCAACTATTCTATTTGACCAATAATAGAGATCAATAAAAATACCCCCCCATGGTTTTCCATTAAGAATGAACATCTTATTCTAGTTCTTATAATCCCAGGTAGAGGATAAGTGAAGAGAATGGATGTCTACCTCCAACCATTGATCGATGAATTTAAGAAATTATGGGAAGGGATACATGTATATGATGTATCAAGACCCATACCAATGGAGATGTATTTTATGTTGTATGGTGTATTTCTATACACCACGTGTGATTATCCAGGACTAGGAGTTTTCTCTAGTAAGCATGTTAATTGATTTGTTTACATTTGTAATGTTATTTAACATTCTTAATTTGGTGCAACTATATTTTTGACACCAGCGCACTATGTATACAATAATGTCATAGGTCTTGTAACAAAAGGGTATCATGGATGTAAATTTTGTATACCTTCTATAAAGGATAGGTGGTCCAGCCACCTATGAAAGTTGGTGTATGACTGCTCAAGGGTATTCCTACTAGAAGACCACCCTTATAGAAGAGTTGTTTCAACTTTCAATGGTAAACTAGAAAGAACCCGAAGACCTGAATTAATGACACCGGACTATTGGATTATGGCATATGACACAAAGAAGGAGAAGGAAATGGAAAACTTGGTTGATTCAAATGGGGAACCTATGTTCTCTGATCTTGCATTTTTTGACATGTATGTTGAGAAAATTCCATTAGGATGAAAAGTAAATTTGTATTTTATGAGCTTCGATATTAGGAGCATCCTAATATTGGCAACTTACTAGATCCCATGCATACATTAAAAAATGTTTCATCTTCTTTATGGAGGCACATATCATCAAATAAAAGAAACACATTGGCTATTATGATATATCTCACTGCTTCAAATACTAAAAAGAGACATTAGCCAAGAAAAGAAAGTAGAGGAGAGGGTGGTCCCTCTTGGTATTTTAAAGAAGGTGATGTCCAATGGATTTTAAAGAAAGATGATCTTTCTATGAGAAGGGTGTTATATTGGGTGTGAAGGAACCTTTGTTTATATGGGTAGACTCTATGACAGTGCTTCACTGTATAAGGGCATTTGTTGGGGTTGAAATCACATGACCATCTAAACCTTCTAAGGGTATGTCGAATACATAATTCTTCTTCGATATTGTCGGTAAAAATATGCTATGCACTCACAAATTTATGGTGATTAATGATGTGTGTGTCTATTTTGTAGTGTCATTATCCTTTTATCATGTGTGGTTGTGTGAACCATGACTTCCCCCAGGACTTGCGACATGCCACATTAAAATTATATGCATTTTTACATTGGAGCACATCAAAGGATATTCATATGGATAACATTCCATGGTGACATCGAGAGATAGTTGAGATTGTTTGTATGTTTGAGAAGGAACTTCCCATGATTTTTATGGACTCGGAATTCCATCTTCTAATTCACCTACATGATAAGGATGAATTAGCTGGGGTGCTCTCATGTCGTTGGATGTTCTTCTTAGAGAGGTACATGCAAAAATTTGAAGGGGTTTGTTCGACAAAGGGCTCAATGGTGCATGGGTACATAGTATATGATTCATTCTATTATGCAAGTGAGTACATCAAGCAAATTGATGACACACTAGGGGTAGTGGTTGGGATAAATAATAGGATGAGGACAAATGGGAAGGGGAGCTACTCCAAATGAACAAAAAAAGGCACATGATAAATGACGCAAGCTGCCCTCCGAGACAACCAGCTTTCACCAGGACCTCCTTTCACATAGGCCCGAAGAGTTGTAATACCCTTCAAATCCTATATCGGGACCTCTTGTCACCCACAGGACACTCTTTTGATCTCCCTGTAATTATCTCAGGAAATCGGGTCTCGCGATATCGCGAGCCCTATAGGCACGTTCTCATGCAACTCTAATTCTCGAACCTCGATAGTCAGCAGTCAACTCTCCCTTGCAGATTCCCTATCGGGATATCGCTACTGGCGATGCCAACAAATTGACTTTCCAAACCCTGAGTCCTGAGGTGTCGATCCCCCAATCCTGTGCCACCTGGCTCCACTCGATCCCGGGGACCCACGCTGCCACGTCACCTTCGGGATTTCACGGATCGCGGATCCTCGATGCAAGGTTTCCCTGTTGTTGGAAACCACGAGCGCCGAACCCCGAGACGCTGGGATCTCTTGCCACCTGTCTGACGGAGATCAACGACTCCGAATGACTCGGGAAATCACGACTTGCATTTTCAACAAGTCTGTGCCTCATCTCATCAATCGCCGGATACCGATATGCGATGGTGATTGGTTAACTTCCCCGCGACTTCTCCACGATCTGACGGTCGATGGGACTTTGCAATTCTCCACAATGATTTCAAGTCGTCTATTCTCTTCCTCTTGAGGAATCCCTCCGAAACCTGTTCCACAATATTTGCAAGGAACTATTCCTCCTGAGCTTTATCAACTCTAACTCCTTCAGAGACTTCTGCACACACTTCCTGAGCTCGAACTTCAACAACTCTCAATGTGTTGAAGTCACCCGGACTCTATGCACTTCTTGTAACAAAAGTCCCCGTCTCACTTTCCTCAGACTCACCTCTGAGACTTCAAATCCGACCTGCACTTCACTTGCACGGTTCGAATAACCCAACACAACTCTGGGCAGATGAGAATAAGAGTTCAACTATCTACTCTCATCAACGCACTCTATGCGGATGAGTTCGACTGCACTCTATGCAGGAATCTCTCAGCTCAGACAGAGAAACAATTGAAGCTTATTCTCTCAATCTCTCATAGATATCAATCTACCATGAAATCACATACACAACATATAAAACAAAGGCATAACAAGAAGAAAATATGCAACAACATAATATCAACCATACACAGAGAATAATCACAGCCATGGGATTGAATCAAAGCTTTCCTATTAATTCAATATCTGTACATGGGGATTCTACACAACCTCTCTGCTCTGCCCTCTTCTTGCTCCCTGAATGTTGATGCTGCTTATGTTACAATGATACAAAGGAGGGTGCCTATCTTCCGTTTTCCCTCTCGAATTCTACAACTATCAAATCTACAATTAATTCCTATATAACAACATTAAAACTATTAAATGCCTTCCTATCTATAATACAATACAAGTGCGCTTCTTTATGACTACTTCATGAAAGAGCAGCGCAACAATCCCAAGGTGTTTCAAAATTCGGTGCTGGTGCTGTCCAGCTGTTTTTTCTTTCTCCACGCGCTAGCTCACTTGAGGAGATGTGGATGCTCCTGCATCATACTCCTCGGCTCAAAAGATTTCATGGGCTCCTGTCCATGAGCTCCTGCACGGTGTGCCCATGTTTCTGTATTACTGCCTCTGTCTCCCAGCTGGCATCCTCCACTGGGTGGTTCTTCCATTTTACCAGGTACTCAAAATACTACTTCCTCCTGGTCTTGTTTCCTGCTCCTTTGTCCAGTATACATTCCATCTCAGGCTTCTGTGCAACTGGCAATTGCTTCTGCCACTGGACCACTGGTTCCTCAGTTCCAGTGTCTGCTTCTCCAGCTCTGTATGGGTATAAATCTGAGACATTGAAAATCAGAGATATCCCGATGCCTTCTGGCAACTCAATTTCATATGCATTTTCCCTGAATTTCTTCAGGACTCTGCACGACCCAATCTTCTTCATATTGAGTTTGTTGTACGTTCCCCTCGGGAACCTTTCCTTCCTTAAGTGTGCCAGAACCACGTCCCCAACTTCAAGCTGAAGTTGTTTCTTCCTCTGATTGGCCCTGCGCTTATACTCCTGATTTGATTTTTGCAGTCGCTACTTCACCTGACTGTGAAGTTCCTCCATTGCTTCAACGAACTCTTTTGCACGAGCGCTGCTAGTTTCAGCCTGTCCCGACTCCCTGAGCTCAGAAACTCCCCTCGGCTGTGTCCCATATAAAATCTGGAATGGGCTCTTTCCTGTACTCCGATTCACTGAATCGTTGTAAGCGAACTCTGCCTGTGGTAATTTCTGGTCCCAACTGCTGTGGTTCTCTGTCACCAAGCTTCTCAATAAATCCCCTAAGCTCCTGTTGACCACTTTCGTCTGTCCATTTGTCTGGGGGTGATAAGCTGAACTAAATGCCAAATTAGTTCCTAGCTTCTTCCATAGTGTCCTCCAAAAATGACCTATGAACTTTGTATCCCTGTCCAAGACTATGCTTCTCGGCAGTCCATGCAATTTGACTATCTCTCTGAAAAACAAATTTGCGATGTGGGTCACATCGTTGGTCTTATGACATGGAATAAAATGTGCCATCTTAGAAAACCTGTCCACTACCACAAAGATGGAATCAACTCCTCTCTGCGTTCTTGGCAAACCCAGTACAAAATCCATGCTAATTGCCTCCCATGGCCTCTCGGGTATAGGTAACGGCTGATAGAACCTTGTGTTCTGTTTTCGGCCCTTTGCATGCTGACATATCCTGCACCTGTCAACAAACCTTTTGAAATCAGTGCGCATCCCTGGCCAATAATACGATCCGCTCAACTTGGCGAATGTTTTGTCATGTCCAAAATGACCTGCTAAGCCTCCACTATGCTTTTCCTTCACCAAATTCTCCCTCATTGAGCAATCTGGAATGCAGAATTGACTTCCTCGGAACAACAATCCTTCCTAGATCATAAAATCTATCCAAGGGCTCCGATCCCTGAGAACCGGATTCTCAGCGGCCTCGTATGCTTCTCTGAAATCTGCATCACCTGCATACATATCTTTCAAATTTTCAAAACCCAAAGTCTTGACTCTGAATTCCTGCAACAACAAACATTTTCGAATCAAGGCATCTGCCACTTTGTTAGCAGTCCCCGAAATGTGCTTGATCACAAACGTGAAATTTTGCATGTACTCTACCCACTTTGCATGCTTCTGGTTCAACTTTTCCTGTTGACTTATGAACTGCAATGCATGATTATCGCTGTACAAAATGAATTCCTTGGGTATCAAGTAATGCCTCCACTTCTTCAATGCCTGTATGATGGCATAGAACTCTTTATCATACGTGGAGTATTTCAGCTTTGCATCATCCAGTTTCTCGCTGAAGTATGCCACAGGCCTGTCATCTTGACTCAAGACCCCTCCAACAACATATCCACTGGCATCACATTTCACCTGAAATGTTTTCTGAAAACCAGGCAACACTAACACTGGTTGCTCGGTTATCTTCCGCTTCAACAGATTGAAGCTCCTTTCAGCCTCGTCTATCCAATAAAAAACTTTATGCCGCTTCTTCACCGTATCCATCATCGCGGCGCTAATTCCACTGAAATTACGAATGAACTTCTTGTAGAAACTAGCTAATCCATGGAAACTCCTTACCTCAAAAACATTCCTCGGCGATGGCCAATTCCTGATCACTTCCACCTTCTCAGGATCCATCTTCAATTCATTCGCCGAAATTACAAAACCCAAATAGATGAGTTCTATCTGCATGAAGGAACATTTTTTTAAATTTATCAGCAGCTTCTCCTGTTGTAGTCTCTTCATTACAATGGCCAAATGCCTCAAGTGTTCAGCCTTTGTCTTGCTGAAAATCAATATGTCATCCAGATACACGACCACAAATTTGCCAATGAATTCCCTCAGGACTTCATTCATCAGCCTCATAAATGTGCTCGGCATGTTTGTCAAACCAAATGGCATGACCAGCCATTCGTACAAACCCTCATTTGTCTTGAATGTTGTCTTCCACTCATCACCCTCTGTCATGCGAATCTGATGATATCCGCTCTTGAGGTCAATTTTCGAGAAATAATTTGCCCCACTCAGGCAATCCATCAGGTCGTCCATCCTCGACAGTGGAAATCTGTACCTGATGGTGATTTTGTTTATTGCCCTGGAGTCTGTACACATTCTCCAGCGTCCATCTTTCTTCGGACATAGTACTGTCGGAACAACACATGGACTAAGACTCTCTCTCACCAGTCCTTTATCCAGCAAATCTTGCACTTGCCTTTTGACCTCCTCGTTCTCCTGAGGTGTCAACCTGTACGCTGCCTTATTTGGCAAACTTGCTCCAGGTATGAGGTCAATGTGGTGACCCACACTCCGCATCAGTGGCAACGAACGAGGTAGTTCGTCCACGATAATATCAGCGAACCCTCCCAACAGTTCCTGAATCTCCCCTGGCAAGTCGTCCACTCTTGTGCTTGTCAGGACAATTCTTGGTTTCCTGACAACAAAGAATTGTGGATCTTCATTCTTCTCCATCTTTGTGAGAAGTTCTTTTCCACTTATAAGAAGTATGGTACTACTGACTTCCGGCTTCACTTCCTTATTCTTTATCGGAAGCAATCTGTGTGTTCTCCCATTCTTCTCTAAGGTATATGTGTTCATCCTCCCATCATGAACAACATTTCTGTCATACTGCCATGGTCTACCCAACAATACATGGCAGACATCCATGGGAATAACATCACACATAATTTTATCCTTATAGTCACCCATTTTAAATTCAACCAAGCATTGTTTTGTAACACATACCTGGTGTCCCTTTTGTAGCCATGACACTTTGTATGGGCTCGGGTGATTTGTTGTCTCTAGCTCCAATTTCTCCACCATCTCGATTGAAACGAGATTATCGGTGCTCCCGCTGTCCACTATGACCTTGCATTTCCAGCCCTTGGTCTTGCAGGTCATTCTGAACAGTCTGCATCTTTGAGTTGTGTCCTCTACCTCTTTCTTAGGTTTCAAAAGGACCTTATGCACCGTCAGCGACTTCCCACTTCCGCTGTCCACATCTTCGCCCTCAGCATCACACCTCTACGCCTCTGTGATGTGAGATTTTCCTCTGTCCATTTTTCTGTCTGGACAGTCCACGTCTTTATGTCCGTCTTTCCCACATGTAAAGCATGTGATGATTCCTCCTTTTCCTCTACCTCAACCTCTAGCATGGGGAAAAGTGTTCATGTTGGCATATCTGCCACCCTGCTCGGTATGCTGCCTCCTCGGCTCAGCATATTGCTGCCTTTGTTCAGTTTGTGGCTGCCTCTGCTGTGAGGTTCCACCTCTTTAAGCCTTACCCTGAGGTCTCTTCCACTCCTCCCTGGGCTTCTGAATTCTTTCTTGGGCAACCGCTTTGCCTTTGGGCTGGCTTCTGCCTTGCCCCCGCTGTCCTTGCTTACAGCTTAGTTTCTCCTCGGCCTTTAGAGCCATCTGGTATGCATCCTCAACTGTTCGGATGGTAACCATGCTCAATTCATCCTGAATGTCATACCTTAATCCATTCAGGTATCTTGCCACCTTTTCTTCATCACTCTCCCGATGACCTTCTCGGATGTTGAGCCTGTAGAACTCCTCGGTGTACTCCTTCACCGTCATCAGCTTCTGTCTCAGGTTTTGCATCCACCTGAACAGAGTGATCTGATAGTCTCTCGGGATGAATTTCGCTTTCATCTTAGCGATCATCCTGTCCCAGCTTTTAATCTTTTGTTTACCCTTGGAACGTCTGTCTGCCTGTAGCTCGTCCCACCATAAGGCTACATGTCCTTTCAGCTTAGTGACAACATGCCTTACCTTCTTGTCCTCTTCGATATCTTCATAATCGAAGTAGGTGTTGAGTGCTCGGATCCAATCCAGCAACTCTTCTGCATCTAAATCCCCCTCATAGAAGGGAATGTCCATCTTTTTTTTCAAGCTCATCCTGGTAATGGCTCTAATCAACCGTTCGGTTGAAGCATCCTCTGCTGAGACCTCTTCTGCCTCATGTCCAGCTTCCTCTTCCACCTCGGAATCACTAAACTCTCCTGCACCAGCTCCGTGTCTCTGCGCAGTATCCATCTCCTCGAGTCTCGCTCAGAGATCTCTCATCTGGCGTTCCATCTCAGCATTTCCTGCCGGCCTTCCCCTTATGTGCACCTCCCTATCTTCAGGATCTGGTGACTGTCTTTCTCTCCTCAGCAGCATGGTGTCTTCCCTGTCTCTGCTTTAGAAATCTCTGATACCACTCTGATGCAAGTCATGTGTATCAGAGGGTTTTCCCTTTCTCTTTCACTCCTCTCACCTGAAATATACAGACAAGACTTCAAGGCTCTGATACCACTCTGACGCAAGATACCCTCTGAGACAACCAGCTTTCACCAGGACCTCCTTTCACACAGGCCCAAAGAGTTGTAATACCCTTCAAATCCCGTATCGGGACCTCTTGTCACCCACATGACACTCTTTTGATCTCCTTGCAATTATCTCGGGAAATCTGGTCTCGCGATATCGCGAGCCCTATAGGCACGTTCTCGTGCAACTCTAATTCCCGAACCCCGATAGTCAGCAGTCAACTCTCCCTCGCGGATTCCCTATCGGGATATCGCTGCTGGTGATGCCAACAACTTGACTTTCCAAACCCCGAGTCCCGAGGTGCCGATCCCCCAATCCTGTGCCACCTGGCTCCACTCGATCCCGGGGACCCACGCTACCACGTCGCCTTCGAGATTTCGCGGATCGCGGATCCACAATGCCAAGTTTCCCTGTTGTTGGAAACCCCAAGCGCCGAACCCCGAGACGCTGGGATCTCTTGCCACCTGTTTGATGGAGATAAACGGCTCTGAATGACTCGAGAAATCGTGACTCACGTTTTCAACGAGTCTGCGCCTCACCTCATCAATCGCCGGATACCGATATGCGATTGTGATTGGTTAACTTCCCTGCGACTTCTCCACGGTCTGACGGTTGACGGGACTTCACAATTCTCCACAACGATTTCAAGTCGTCGATTCTCTTCCTCTTGAGGAATACCTCCAGAACCTGTTCCACAATATTTGCAAGGAACTATTCCTCCTGAGATTTATCAACTCTGACTCCTTCAGAGACTTCTGCACACACTTCCTGAGCTCGAAATTCAACAACTCTCAACGTGTTGAAGTCACCCAGACTCTATGCACTTCTTGTAACAAAAGTCCCTGTCTCCCTTTCCTCAGACTCACTTCTGAGACTTCAAATCCGACCTGCACTTCACCTGCACGGTTCAAATAACCCAACACAACTCTGGGCAAATGAGAATAAGAGTTCAACTATCTGCCCTCATCAATGCACTCTATGCAGATAAGTTCGACTGCACTCTATGCAGGAATCTCTCGGCTCAGACAGAGAAAAAATTGAAGCTTATTCTCTCAATCTCTCATAGATCTCAATCTACCATGAAATCACATACACAACATATAAAACAAAGGCATAACAAGAAGCAAATATGCAACAACATAATATCAACCATACACAGAGAATAATCATAGCCATGGGATTGAATCAAAGCTTTCCTATTAATTCAATATCTGTACATGGGGATTCTATACAAGCTCTCTGCTCTACCCTCTTCTTGCTCCCTGAATGATGATGCTGCTTATGTTACAATGATACAAAGGAGGGTGCCTATCTTCCGTTTTCCCTCTCGAATTCTACAACTATCAAATCTACAATTAATTACTATCTAACAACATTACAACTATTAAATGCCTTCCTATCTATAATACAATACAAGTGTGCTTCTTTATGACTGCTTCATGAAAGAGCGGCGCAACAATCCCAAGGTGTTTCAAAATTCGGTGCTGGCGCTGTCCAGCTGTTCTTTCTTTCTCCATGCGCTGGCTCGCTTGATGAGATGTGGATGCTCTTGCATCAATAAAGAGTATGTCACTTATATTTTTTCAAATTTGTACAAAGAAATTGTTTACACTGAAGTTGATAATATATATTTGATCTCATACTATTTCTTTTGAATTTTTGTAAACATCAATGAATTTAGAAATTGGTGCCATCAATAAATTCATTCTTTACAATGCAGAGGCAACGTAACCATGGGTCACGTTGTATGAATAGAAAAGAAGGAAATGGGACAATGACATGAAATAATTCATAAGGTTGAATGGTAGAAGTATGCCTTATCCTGATCATTTAAAAGAAAACATGCCAAAAATATGTCCTAACAGTTGGGTGGCTGACCAGATTACAAAGAAAGATGCGGTGTCCAGTCGTAACCCACGTGGAGAAGAGTTGGATGCACTAAAATAGGGACTGGGTGTAGAAACTATGTAATAACCTATATGAATACCATGCTCAATTTATAATATTTCACATTTGAATTGTAACATGTATTATGTTTTTATTAATGCTCAGATTATTAGATATATGACACCATCCTTTGTTCACATTTTTATAGGTGCATTTGTTCCCATCTATGTGGGCATATGGACATCATTTTTTCACTAGGGTTGTTGATGATGGACACATCACACAATATTTTGGAGTGGAGGTCAAGTTTGACCAATCTAGTTGTGCTAGCCACTGTGATCAAAACATAATAGAGGGGAAGTTAGGTTACATTGGAAAGATACAAGAGATCATGCAAGTGGAATTTTCATATTTTCAATATGTTGTTTTTAATTGAAAGTGGTGGGATAACTTCAACTGAAGAAATGAAAAGGAAGATTGTGGACTAATATGTATTAAGTCTAAAAAAATGTGGGCTGAAACTAAAGAGCCTTGTGTTTTCCCAAAACATTGCAACCATCTATTTTTATACTCAGATGTATTAGATTGAAATTGGTGGTTCGTACTGAGACATGATCCGAGATCAAAATATTTTTTTGAGAACAACAATGTTATAATTCCAAACAAGGAATATAATCAGGGTGATGGTAATGAAGATTGATATGTAAATTCTTTGATTATTGTGGATGTGTCATTTTATTATGGGTATCTATAATGGCCAATTATGTTTTTTTTTCTTCATTTTATAATTTTGTATGTGAAAATTTAACAACCATTTACAACCAGCATATTGAAATTACATTAAATAGTACAAACACAAACTGTGGTTTTGATATATTTTTATTGTCATATTTATTGTTTATTATAGCAAATTTATGTTGTATTGTATTAACATATGATTATGTTAACCTTTGAATTACTAAGCATTAATTGAGATATCACAAAGTTGATGGCCTATTCATATAATACAATAGTACATTTTCTTTAAATTAAAGGTTTATTTTTAAAAAAATGACGTTATTAAAAAATCAAACCTTAATTTTTTTATTGTTTGAAAATTTCAAGATTAAAATAAATATATACTTACTTTGATGGAACTTCTAAGGACAAATCCAATAAAATATATTCTTGCAACATCTATGAGTTCTTAAATCACACTTGTGGTGTCGACATTACCAACTTCTATGGCATTCCCAACCTTAATTGATGCAACTATCACGACCTTCACCTAATCCACTCCATCCTTAGTTTTCTAAGTATATAAACTTATATTGATCATTATTTTTACATTCCCATTGAAATAAGTGTCAATATAGGATGGAAATGGAAATTCTAAAAGAACCTCTTTCTAGAGCCTAGTAACAATTAAGGAAAATTTGAAGGATCCATACTTATATAAAAGTATAGAAATCTTTTCCAATTTTACTAATTCTTAAAATACTAATTATAAAATTTTGGTGATATTCTTGTAAAAGTGTTCCAATTTCTAAGTATGTGTATATTTTTTAGCAAATACTGACAACTTGTAGAGTAAAATAATTGTATCCCATAGAATTTGGGTGAATATTTAAAAAAAAATAGAAATTAACAAATTATTTTTAGAATTAAACAAGACAAATCATGAAGTTTAGCCTCTAAAGTTTTCCTTGACCATAATCCAACCCTAGAAATCTTGGATATAAATTGTTACCATGGAAGACAAAGATTGAAATTCATTATTATTAATGATTTAGTTTTCATATTTAATAAATTTAATTTAATTTAATTAATTATAATTTTTAAATAATAAAAATGATTAAATATAAGTATTATAAATTTAATGAATAATTATTATAACTTTATCATTAAAATAAATGAAAAAATAACATTTCATAGTAGTAATTATTCAAATTATTTTTTTTTCATTCATTAACCAAATCCAATATTTGCATAAATTTGAATACAAAATCAACCAAATATAATTAATAATAATTATTATTATTTTTAAGGTCACCGCCATGAGAGACAACAAATTGGTGTATGAGACCCCCTTGTTTGTGGACAAGGGACCCCTTTCGTGCACTGATTTGACTACTAAAGTCTACAGAGGTATACATACCCTACTTAGSATACCTTTTTAATAGAAGATTCRATTAATACTTGCATACTTTTACATACTTTTTTAATAGAAGATTCTTAAAATTAGTAATAGAGTACAAATTTGTGWAACCATTTYATTGAAAGTGTATAGATCAAAATTTATTATTATTATTATTATTTATATTTAATATTTTTAATTTAATTAAATAGATTTGATATATTATAATAGTTGAATAATATAMATTAATAAAATCTTYGGAAAAATTAAAATAYAATAATTTTRATTTTAGTAAAAAAATATATTATAACTTTGTCTTGTAATATTTGAATAATAAAAATTAAAAAAATAACATTATCATTATTATTAGTGAATAATTATATCACAATGTTATTATTACAATGTATGAAAAAGACATAATTATTAATCATCATATTTATGCATTTTTTTGCTAATCAACATATTGTATCTTGTTGGACAACAAATGATTCACCATGAAGAAGAGTTAAACATTATATGGCATTAATGGTTATAAGTTTTTGCAATCACAATCTAAACTAAACGATTTCATAAAAGTAAAGTTAAACATTATATGACAACTATAAAAAACATTGTCAGTAAGTTATTCTTTCATTATATTAGAAACATATTGTAAAAAAATTCAGTGGCCTAAGAGGGTATCCCTGAGTGTCCATATCATTCGTGTTTGTCTATAAAGCCTATTATCTTTCCCAGAGGGAAACCAAGCGTGCCTATTATCCTTATAACATATATAAAAAAGAGATCTATTTGACTATCAAAGTCCTTACAGACTCATCATCTATGTCAAGTGAAACCAATTAGAAACCTAGCAACAAAAGGAAAGAAGCATAGAGAAAAAGCAATCATATCCATCGTTTTGGGGAACTTGCGGGTGGGCCTTCAGAGAGCCCTATGTGACTGCATGCTTCATAGGCACTTAAGAGGTAGTAGCCACATTGTCAGGAATCACCTAGATATTTCCTCCTTGCTTCTTGAAGAGTGATGAGACTAGTGTGGAGAAGCTTATTATGCTTGTCAATTACTTCCAACCGTTGTCTGGAATTTTTTTATCTCTGCCTCCTTAGCCAACATTTCCTGAGTAATGAATGCTTTAGTATGCCAATATAATTCCATCATTTGGAAGAACTTGGTATCTCTCACATTGCTAGTACCCAAGTCTGGGACAAACATGGACACTTAATTATCCACCTCTTGATCCTCGTAGTATGCCTTGATTACCTTAATGTCTTCCTCAATGGAGTGAAGGTAAGCTTGGGAGGGTCGATGGATGTTGAATACGCCTCAACAATTTCTTTAGCTTCCGTGGCCACCTTTTTGGAGTGTGAGGGTGCATTATTTTTCCTTTTGTTGTGCGGATCCATGAAAGAATCCCTCTTTATACTAGAAAACAAATTGCCCAGAAACTTGAGGAGGAGATCTATAGAAAAATCTTTAGGAAAACACCAACATCGATCTCTTCCCCATGCGATCCTTATAACTGGAAAATTTCTTCCACTCTTGACAAGAATCATTCTAATTCAGGGGAAATTACTTATATTGAATGGAAATGGAAACCCACTCTATACATATGCCATCAGCCTTTGTCTTCTTCTCGTCGATTCCTCACATTGCACATGAGAACTGGCTAATCAGAGTAGCCTCTATGGGGAGCTGATCCAAACATAATGGTTACCAGGGAGGGTTCATGGGGGCACATGCCCTGACCATCCTGCACATGTGACACCTCCTCCAATATCCTGTTAGACACCCCATCCAAGAATATATGGAAACTGTAAATTTAAATGAATGATACATCTCAAATTTAATTTAAAAACAAAGAAATCATTAATAATTTTAATGATTAGCATACTCATAATACACCAAAGAAAACTACAACAACATCAACATGATATGAAAAAACATAATATACATATCAATATACATGTTATCAAAATAAATAAACATGTCATATATACATCTCAAGTCAAATATAAAACAATCAATAAACATGTCAAATAGTACCACTACTAGTTAGGTCCACCACAAGAACCAAAGGCATCAATGCCTCTTCTATCAAAGGTAGAGGGTCTATTGGTACCTACATCAAAAAATGATGACAAAAGCAGACTCTCAAATGTATCTCCACCAAGATCAAGTTGTGCAACACACAATGTGAACATAGTGTCCACAACATTAATAGCTTGAGACATGTGGAGGAGGAGGATCGGTGGATGGTGACACAATGGGAGGAGAAGGACAAGGATCGGTGGATGATGACACAAGTGAAGGAGGAGGATCATTGGATGTTGAAACATGTGGAGGAGAAGGACAAGGATTGGTGGATGGTGACACATCTAGAGCAGAAGGAGGAGGATCAGTGGATGGTGACACAAGTGGAAGAGGAGGAG
>ML783830.1:522904-534340 GCA_009831015.1 Picea engelmannii
GTGAAGGAGGAGGATCATTGGATGTTGAAACATGTGGAGGAGAAGGACAAGGATTGGTGGATGGTGACACATCTAGAGCAGAAGGAGGAGGATCAGTGGATGGTGACACAAGTGGAAGAGGAGGAGGAGGAGGAGGAGGAGGAGGATCGATGGATGGTGGTACATGTGGAGGACAAGTAGGAGGATATTTGGATGGTGACACATGTGGAGGACAAGGAAGAGGAGGAGGATGACTAGGTGGTGGAGAGGATGTGGCTCGATCTAGTGATGAGTCAAATGGAGCAGAATGATGAGAAACAACCATCAACATGTTGATGTGGTTGAGGGCATAAAAAAGATGACACATTAGTGACATCATTTCATGAGGTAGGGTCTCCCATATCGTAGACAACTTTGGTACATGTAATATGTCTCGAACATGTATGGGTACCACTCCACGCTCAATCACCACCTCAATATAGATGCTCCAATGCCAAGTCTATGTACTGGAGGCTGCTCTCCTCCATCTCCTCATCATATTGGGGAGGGTTATCCCCAACATATGTGTCAATATATGAAATATATATATATAATAATAATCAACTAATTGAAACAAAACGTTACAAAAAATTACATGTGCATTAAATAAGACATAAAAATATGCAACTAGATTTATCAAAACATATCGATAATATTACCTCTCCCATCCATTGGCTCGGTTTATATAAATATGATGTTTGGACATCCTCTCCAATCCATCCTCACGTAGGAGTATTGTAAAATATCGAGGTCATTTTCCTCTCCAAAAAAACAAATCACATATCTTCCTACGAACCAGAGTACATGGCCCCTTTGGTTGGCCCCTCTTGGGAAACAACTTCCCCTACATGTGCATATGTGTATCTATAATAATCCTAGGAGGAAAGTGAGGTACTATTGGTCGAGTAGCATGAAACCTCTAAAAAAATAATGTAAATAACTCGGACACTAATGGGAAGAACATCCTCCCATAAAAAATGGTGTGACAATGATCCAACGCAAAACAAAATTGTCTCAAAAAAATCTTTGACCACCTAATCAATCGAGGCCTCTACACTAAAATATATACAATACAACAAAGTGAAACTAATGTGTTTCCCATCAGAGGTAAAGTGTGACAATGTCATGAGAATAAGACTCGGTCACTTAACCTCCTCTACATGAAATGAATATATCCACATCTGACCACCAACTACCTGAAAGTTCGAAGAGGAAACAATTTATGGACTAACCTAGTGATAAAATAAATATCCTCCTCCATGGTTTGATACCACATATTGAGAAAACCCTGAATGTCTATTGACCATGATCCCAACGATGAATCATTTTTTGTAAAAATGAAGAGTTCTCCTTGAGAGATGTAGCCTCCTCATAAAACTTGAGGAGGAAAAAATTCCTCAAAAGGGAACATGTTTGAGGTTTAATAGGGCAAGGGGTCCTCTCCCTCTCCCTCTCTTGGGCCTCCCACTCACATACAAAGGTGTACATGTCAACTCATTGCTACTTCTACTCCTCCTCCTCTCATCATCATCGTCTTTGATTGACATACAAATATTTTTAGGCACATATATATATATAAAAAAAAATAAAATTATAAAACACACACATATATAACTAATTCTTATTTATCAAAAACTAAAATTAATTTATTTTTGCAAAAACATGTGAAAAAATAATTGGTGCTCCCATAATAACAACTACACACTGTGACTGGTGCAATATATTATAAACAAATCACTTCTATGCAATACAATTTGTATAATGCACCAGTGCTCCATGGTTATGGGAATACCAACACATATTTTAGTGGTGTGTTGTGTTCTATAACTCACTGGTAATGGGGAGTCCCACAAGATGCATCACTATGTCATTATGTCTTTTTTTTGTGCTATGCGGTGTGGTGGGTTATATGTAATGCACCAATGTTCCATTATTCTTGGAGAACTGGTACATCTTTAGTGGTGCATTGATTTGCACGGAACTGGTCACGGGGCATTTCTTATGACACATAGAAATGATAATTATTAAATGTTTTTCATGGTGTCGTGTTGTGCATGACATAGTGTGTTTAATATATTGGAACATATTAATAATGATGCATAAACACACCATTATGCTAAATTGTTAAGTGTTTGGTCCAATGTCGTGTTGTTTACAACATCGGTGCATTTGTTGGACTTCAATGCATCACTAGTTTAAATTTGTATGTTTAACGGTGCGTTGTGTTATATATCACACCATGATCTGGATTATTTTATGAATGAAATAAAGGTGGAAATATAATAATGAAATGCACAAAAATATTGCAAGAAACACAGAGATACAGTAATATGCAATTTCTATTAATGAGAGAAATGTACATAAACTATAAAAATATAGAGTGAATGAACTCGCTAGAATGATGGCAACTTATCTCTGGGAAGAGATGTAATGGATATGCTCATTTGCAAGAATATGATTACAATGAGGCTCCCAAGGCATTTTTAACATAAATTATAATTGAGAAAACCCTAAACATCCAAAACCCTAACCCCAAAAGATGAAATGTCAAAAGGTTCATGGGCCCCGATGGGGGGAGTTGATACGCCAACTTCCCGAGGGCGTAACTTTTTCTTACGATATCTTTTTGGGGCACTCGATACCTCGTCAGAAAGGTCTAGCTGAGGAGTACTCATTCTTTTTAGCCTAGCATTTTCCTATAACCACATCCTAGGCATTGTCGATAAAAAAAAAAACATCATTTAGGGCCTCAAAACAACCCCGAAAGTTCAGGACCCGAAAAACCGTAGAAAAACTACCAAAGTGCAAACCCATGTTTTGAGCCAATGGAATAGGTGGGTGGCCACCAATATCCATATGGATCATTACTTACCCCTTAGGAAGAAATGGTCCCCATTGCGTCAAGTTCCTGTGGAACATGGAGACTCTTTTGCTGAATCTGAACCTTGGTGAGCTGCTTGCCTTGATGTAGGAGTTTTCTAGCTTAGCTTGTTGAAGGCTATCATGAACCTGTTTTTGGAGGGGTGGGATCCATTCAACCAATCTAACTGCATGATCTTCCTGAGTGTGGGGGGACTCCATCGATGAAGATGCAACATGAAGAGTATGCCGATGAAGATGCAACATGAAGAGTATGAAGGGCTCTATTATAACTTTGTTTGATTGGGTAGTGTGGAGGCACCCTCGTAGGTGAAGCAACAATATTTTTGTTCTCTTCTACAATATGATTATATTGGATAGAAAGGTATTGGATTGAGGCTTTAGTGGTTGTAGTGTCCTTATGTTCACCTTCTGACCAGATCGTGAAGAGGATAAACTTTGTGGTATGAGAGATTACTTTGCGGCATTGTTTTGTTGGGACAATAGTCAGAACTACCTATGGTATCCTGTAGAGATGACCCCCTAGAGTAACAATGACGCTATGGGATAGAGACTCATAAACAACATGATGTATCCATATATATGGCTGGCCTAACAGAACATCACATACTTCCAGTGGGAAAACATCACATAGTACCTCATCCTTGAAGGGCTTGATGTTGTAGGACATGCGACATTGTTGGCTGACATGAAGATATCGACCCTAGAAAAGCCACCCAATGTTGTATGGTTGCAGATGTGGCATTGTCAAAAAATCCAATTGCTTGATGACCTCTACTAAGATTAGGTTCTTCTGTCTTCTGCTATAAACAATAAAATGCAGTGGGGTCCCCTTCACCCACATCTGTGAATGGAAGAGGCACTCCCCCTCCTCAGAATCCTCTGGTTCTTTTGATTGGATTATTGAAGTCATGACAATAGTAGTGGATTCTGCATCAATGATCTATCTCTTTTTATTTTTTTTTGAATAAGAGTCCAAGTCGAGGCTTGACTCTATTTCTTTGAGCTCGACTACTAATGATTGTTTCGAGCAACATTCATGGGTGTTGTGCCAAGAGATTTTGTGGAAGTCACACCACTTCCTAGTGTCCTTCTTCGTCTTCCAATTATTCTTATTTTGTTGTAGCTTGGAATAGTTGTCTTGAGCTTAGCTATTCTGTGTGTGAGGGTTGGATTTACCATACTTTGGTTGTTGTGGACTTGC
Organism: Picea engelmannii; assembly: GCA_009831015.1. Classification (NCBI taxonomy): domain Eukaryota; kingdom Viridiplantae; phylum Streptophyta; class Pinopsida; order Pinales; family Pinaceae; genus Picea; species Picea engelmannii. The sequence goes on from ML783830.1 coordinate 527,007, forward strand.
ATACCCAAATTCCTGCTTGTTCTACTACTTAAATTTTTGCTCGATTTTTGAAAACATTTCGATAAGTGGCTCCCAATGATGAGATGTCCATAAATTCCATTTTGGTTTGGATGTACCTGTGTAGAGCCCTGCAATATTTTGGAACCATATTCCACTTGGAGTCTTTGATACCCATCTTGGTGCGCAAGATATGGAATGTATTTGTGAACTGAGACACAATTTGGCCCTCCTCTCTTGATGCAACGTGGTCCATCTCATGTACTGGTATTCATAGTTTCCAACAGGGTAATATTTTTCCTTGACTGCATCCCTTAAAAAATATCAAGTCAGATCGACCCCAAATATTCTTGACTTCTCTATGGAATTTTTATCCCAGTAAGTTTCCCACCAATGTTTGACATGGGGGACAATCTTAAGGAGCACAAAGATGATTTTTTCTCTATCAAAACAATTGTAGACAATGAAATAACCTTCTAGCAGATTTAATCACTTTTCCAAATCATCTGCATCAATATAACATTAAAATACAAGAATATCAAAATTAACTTGTACCTTTAATGGGGCAACATATTGAAAGTGATTTCTTGATGAAAACGTGTCTGCTATTGTCAACAATCATTGTAGGATTTGGGAAAAATTCTCCAACATCTCGTTCCTCTGTTGCGCGAGGGATTCCGTGAGAAACAACTTGATAGGATCTCCTTCTCCCTCATCACTCTTTTCTTCTGCCATGGGAGGTTTCTTGGGCTAGTGAGATCTATTGTCCTCAAGAGAAACTAGCTCGAGGCCTAACTCTCTATATCCTGACCTCGCAGGGGACATACACTAAGAAAGGACAAGGAGCAACTTGCTCTGAGACCACTGATCTAGATTATTTTGATAATGAAATAAAGGAAGAAATATAACAATTAAATACATAGAAATATTACAAGAAACACAGAGATACAGTAATATGAAATTTCTATTAATGAGAGAAATGTACATAAATTGTAAAAATACAGAGTGAATGAACTCGCTACAATGGTGGCAGCTTGTCTCTGGAAGAGATGTGATGGATACGCTCATTCACACGAAGATGATTAAAATGAGGCTCCCAAGTCCTTTTTAACATAAAGAATATTTGAGAAAACCCTAAACATCCAAAACCGTAACCCCAAAAGATGAAACACCAAAAGGATCTTGGGCCCCGATGGGGGCAGTTGATATGTCAACTTCCCGAGGGTGTAACTTTTGCATACGATATTCATTTTGGGTGCTTGATACCTCATTGAAAAGGTATAAACAATGACCTATCATTTATTTTTTTAGGGCCTCAAAACAATCCCGAAAGTTCAGGACCCGAAAAATTGTAGAAAAACTGCCAAGGTGGAAAGCCATGTTTTGAGCTAGTGGAATAGGTGTGTGGCCACCAATATCCATCTGGATCACACCGATAATGGGGAATCCAAGAATATGCACCACTATGCCATTCTATATTTGTGTTGTGCTAGGTGGTGCGGTTGGTTACATGTAACACACCAATGCTCCATTATGCTTGGAGCACTGATATGTCTTTAGCGGTGTGGTGAATGCACAATACCAATCACAGGGCATTCCATATGATGCTTCGATATGATAATTATTAAATTTTTTCCGTGGTTTTGTGTCATGCATGACACTGCTGCATTTAATATAATTGGACACACCAGTAACTAGGCATCCCATAAGATGCACCACTATGATAAATTGTTAAATTTTGTCCATGTCTCATGCTTTTTATAGTATCGATGTGTTTTGTGGATTTCAATGCACCATAATTTAATTTTTTTGTTAGAAATTATGTTGTGTGATTTTCTATTGTGAACGCAACGGTGCTCCAAATTTCTTGGAGCATCGACATTTTGTTTAGCAATACGTTATCTTGTATAATGCACCAGTAACATGGCATCCAAAAAGACACATCGCTCTGCCTATTTTTCAAAATTTTGCACGGTGTCGTTCTGTGAATGACGTTGGTGTGTTTAATGATAGTATTTGTGTTGCATGTAGTGCTTCCTGTCAATTCATAGGAAACACCGACTTCTGAGGCAATCCAAAGCATTCAAGAACACTACGCAAAATTGAAAAAGAAAATCCAAAAATGGCCAAATTTCAAGGCAATTTCAAATTTTAATCGGATGAAAATGAAACTAAGAATTTAATAAACAATTTACCCATGCTCTTATGTCTCGAGGAGGCATGTTTCCACCATACAAAATAAATGAATATTCGTGTTATTTTCTAAATTTTGGAAATGCATGGAATCTACCAATGGAGGTATCAAACTAACTATAGAGCACTGCAAATGGGGCGGTCTTGGAAGGAGAGTGATCAATGATCAATGGTGCTTTTTTGAGTGTTTGGAGGCATAGAATAAAGTGTAATAATGAAAATTGGTTTGATAAAAAAAAATTACCCTACATCGGTGCGCCTAACAAGAGGGATACACACCAGGGAATCATGTTCACGAGCATCAAGGCACTTTATCTGGTGCTTGTGTTTTTTATTTATAACATATAGTGGTGTGCCTTAATACTTCAACACCAGGGTGTTAGTTTTATGTGTACACTATGCCATATGTACCTTGTAGGTGCAGCGGTAAAAAATCCTCCCCAAAAACCCACGGTTTCCCGCCTCCACTAACAACCTCCACTATAAACAAAGAAGGGATAAATTTTACGAGGAGGTTATGTAAAAACCTTTGCTACAATGTTTTGTCCTTGTAGTGCTAATAATATCCTAAATTCCCTCTTTTATTCATCAGAAAAAGAATTAGAATTAATCAGAATAGGAATAAGAATTAATTAACCAAAAGTGGATCTCCCTTCTTCCTTCAAGGTAGAGAACAAGTTCATAGACTTGGTGAAAAACATCTTACTTCCACTCTTGATGTTATCAAACTTATATTTTCAAAAAAGTTAGATAGATTTCCTTAAGTGGTGGACTAATGTTTTGAAATTGTAAGATGCCATCGACAAAGGAATTACCAACTACATTGATTTGTTTGGGTGGATATGATCCCAGTAGACAAACATACACCATAGATACCATGCCTTCCTCCTTAATATCTAAATTCCAACATTATTTCCACAAAGCATTCTGAATGTAACTTGAACTTAGAATTGGAGGGAGGAATCTTCATCAATAGTAGTTTTGACCCCAATATTCTAAAAATCAAGAGCGATCTCTATCTTATGTAGTGATGGGTCCCCAATACCAAGAATTTTAGCTTCAAAAATACCTTCCTCTAAATTTTTTTTGTCTAATACTTCTACTTGACAAGATTCCTCAACATGAACCATGTCCTTTCACTTCCATACTCTTCCAACCAAGGGATTCTCACAGTCCATGGTGATATGTCCAGAAGTATGGAGTCATTAACATGTGAAAGGGGTAAATTAATGTAATCCAAGTGTTGGGTATTCACCAAACACCCACAACGGTATCCCCATAGTCAAATAAACCTCTTTCGATGTCAATGTTACTAACACTCTGGCCATAGATCTAGATGAAATGGGCTTGTAAGGTTCATTCGCCAAAATGGTTTTACCCCAAAATATTTTCAATATCCCCTATAATTTATATGATCATAGCTAAAGGGGTAGGACAATCAGCTTTACCCAAATGAGAATGCTCAATGCCATTTCCACCTAAGTTTCAAAACAAGGATGCGAGGGTTTTAGAGAAAGAAAATACAAGCCCTCAAACTACTTACCTGCCAAGATTGTCTATGCTACTATATCCCAAGGTCCTCAATCTGAACACATCAATGCGATGCATCTACCCAATGTGAATAAATGAGCAGACATTAAACATGGGAGGAACCATTTTATTAGCAGTAGTTTATGTATATTATTAACAAATGCGAGACAACCCATCGATAATGATAATGGGCATCAAGGTACCTTGTACATTCTACTAAGTGGAAATAAATGTTGTATCATCGAACACTTGTAGAATCTATCAATAAGGGTACATTGATGTATTACCATTGTTTATAGGGAGGGATCCTATGACTAATTATTGCAAGCCCCAAGGTATTGTAAATTCTCTAGATATTGTTCCCAAAGGAAGCAAATCAGTGTCAATGGGAAGGGATACATTGGAAGGAGGGAATTGAGGCATCCCCCAATGTAGGGCATCCAAAGTGAGTGAATATAAGGAACATGATTTGAAAGTCTTCGAAAAAGGTACACACCACCAAGTATGTCTCTTGCATGCACCATATGAGAAAAGAACACAAAAGAGACCCTCTAAGCAACAATCAATAATGAAAGATATTGATAGAGGTAAAGAATTCCACCAATGATAAAAATGGAAACCAAGGTATAACATGAATCCCAATATGTGAATATATGTCTTACCATTGAACACATGTGAAAACACTCAATCAACAAATATTAATGAAATGTCATCTGTTGAGCACAAGGTAACCAACCAATGATGAAAATAGGCCTAGGGTGTTGTTGACTCTAGGTCAACCTCTCATAGAAATGTGTCATAGTCGATAAGAGATGACCTGCCAATGAGAATTCAATGAGAACCTTCCATACTAGCATGAGTAAAGAACACTGATATTGATTCAACCAATACCAACTTGACAATCGAGAAGGCCGACATGGATAGTTAAGAATTCAAAGAAATGGATGACATAGACTAAAGACAATCCTTAAGCATAAGAATGAAACAATGGTGACTTGGGAAACATTTGATGCAAAGTGGAACAATGATAAAAAATTGTGACACAATAGGCATCGATAGATTCTCCATAGTGATTGAAAGAGTAACTAGTCGAAGGAGTGAAAACTTAGAAATCAAGGTTCATCTTCCTAAGGCAATACTAAGACTCAACTTGTCGAGCAGAAGACTCAAAATTAGTGCTTCGCTCAAAGTTGAGATAATTGAGAACCACTACCATAAAAGTGAAGATATTAATTCTTTTCCCCCTCTATCCTTTTTAAAAAATATTTTATTTGTGTTTTTTTGCTTTCATGTTATAAAGCCTGTAAAATAATAAAATAATTCCATGGTATAGTTGAGGAAATGAGTGTCGTGGGGAAAGAAACTAGTTCCGACCAGACCAAACACACTTATGAAAAACAAGATGCATGAAGGATGTGCAAGATATGGAAACTCAACAACATGTTTCCTCTAGGGATAGGGTTCCAAGATGCGGAAGCAATATATGCAAATATGATCAGTTCAAGAGAATGCAAAAGAATTAAGTAGTAGGTGGTAAACTACAATAGGAATTAGGCTCAAAAGTGCAAGCACTTGTATGCAATACAAAAATACAAATCAAAACTTAAATGTGGGAGCCCTGAAAGGGATGGCTAGAAAAATATTGAGAAGAAGTCATGCAACTTTGACACAAAAATCATGGTGGGGATAAGAGGGCTCCTAATCCTATGGAAAACATTAGCATGGGTGCCAAAATAGTAAACAAGCTTCTCATCAGGGCAACAATGATTAGTAGTCTCTACCATGAAAATTATGACACTTACGAATGGTGAAGAAGGATTAGTGTTGCAAATTTGTGGGGTCGTTCCTAAGGCAAATATGGAACATGATACTAATAATGCACATTGTATGGTGGAAAACCCACTCTACATGTCAATTCCAATTCCAATACATGTTAGTGCGGATTTCCAAAAAGTACTAAAGAAAATGTCTCCAAAGTCCTATATACATGATTAAAAACATTAGTCCAAAAGTTAATAAATCCAATACAAACCTTCGATAACAACTAGTGTTTTGTAATATAAAAATTGAAAAAAAAAAACCCTAAAAATACAACAAAAATATTGTTGTCATCGATGTCAAAAACATGGGGAGCCTATATATGTCCAAGATAAATATTACAATCCTACATATGTCCAAGACAAATATTGCAAGATGGAAATTGTGGACAATATCACTTTTGGATTTTTGATGATTAGTTTGGATACCCTCTCTTTGAATGCATTTTTACCCTACATACCTAGCTCAAATGAGAGCACAGTTTATGTGGTTGGAAAGAGTATTCCAATACCTTTCCAATGGTATATGGAATTCCCTCTAAATTCTTAGGAATGAGGAGATATGGATTTTTCCATCTAACAACCTAACCAAAAAATTGAGGTCGACTCAGCCAATGTTTACAGGTCAGCCCTGAAAGTGGCAACAAAATTACTATAAATACATGATAGATTTTCGCATTTGTAGAGAAACCAAGCAAGAGATCCAGTATGAGGTGCACATAAGTGATCTGAGGTGTGATAAAGGTGTCAGGGTGTCTTTCTTGGATCTAAAGGTGTGAAAGAAAAGTCTAAGGGGTTTTCTTGACACTACAAGGAGAACACCTTTTAGCAAAGGTTTTTGCGAAGGTTTTTAGTGTTACAAAATTTGGAAAAATTTTCAAAAAAACCTCCACTACAACCTCCTCTATTGGTTGCAGATTTTTTAGAAGAGGTTTTAACAGATGTTCCATATAACTAAAAAAATTGGCTCAACGGAGGTTGTAGCGGATGGTTTTTTTTTTTTTTTTTTCCGGTGTTTTTATTGTCAAAACGCACCGGTGCACCATTAAATAAAACTTCCCCGTGTGTACCCAAACATAAAGAAAAATGGAATGAACTTACATCAAATGCCCTGGAACGTACATAAAACAAAAAAAATCATTAGTGCACCATTACATAAATTCTTGATGCGGACATAAAACAAAACTACATCGGGCACCATTACAAAAAATTCCCCAGTGCATACATAAGACGAAAACATGTCGATTTGTCATTACATTGCTTCCTCGGTGCTTACATATGAAACAAATTCACCAAGACAGTTATGGTTAGTATTCCCCAAATTCCCATTTTGTTGTATGCAACTCCAGTGTGCTTGTATTTTATGTCTGTTTTGGTGCTTGTATAATTCATATGTTTTGATGCGTATACTAAATATAATGCTCTGGTGCATTTGTATTATTAAATGCACCGGTGCATTTAAGTTTTTTAAAGTACCGATATTTTTATTATATTTAAATAACCGATGTGTATTTATCACATGCCCACTGTATAATTTGAAAACGATACATATTATCGCACATTTTATGCATCGTTGATTTCGTATAGTTAATATGTATCGATGCTTAAGTATTCTTAATATGAACCGATGCGTATAACCCCTTAAAAAACACCGATGCTTATTGTTTGCACTCTTTTCGTCGATGTGTGAGCAAAAAGTGAGTGCTTACATGCCTAGTTGGGCTCTGCTAGTCATGACAGCTGTATGTAAAGAGGTTAGAAAGAAAACAATAGAGCTATTAACAAGAATTAAACAAA
>ML783830.1:610181-637348 GCA_009831015.1 Picea engelmannii
GCAAATTTCCTCCAAGATCATAAGTTTCACATACACATTTCTCCCCCCATACCACTCATGAGATCATAAGTTTGGTATGATTCTCTCTTTCTGTCCTGTCTCACTTATGAGATCATAAGTTTGACATTCTCTATTTTGCAGTCCTCACCTATGAGATCATAGGTTTGGTATCATTCTTCATTTCCAATCCCTTTTTCACCATTAGAAAGCTTGCTTATATAGCCTTGGAGAGGCTTCAACCACTTGAGATATCCTTGGGGAAGGTGAGGATTTTCCTCCTTCAGTTGAGGACCTGCCCTAGGATCATGGCTTGATCAGGGATTCGAGCTCAACTGCCTTCCAAGAATGAAAAGAAGCTTCCCCCATTCATCTCAACAGCTTAACAACCGCCCAGAATAGGTAGCGCTCCCTCAAAGGGGCCATCAGAGCGCTGTAGCGCTCCCTGGTAAGCTTTGGGGGGCGCCAGCGCCCTCAAAATCTATAACGCTCCCTCAAAAGGGCCTGGGAGTGTTATAACGCTCCCTGATAGTGTATGAGGAGCGTCGGCGCTCCGAGATAGTGTAAGGGGGAGCGCTCCTCTCCAAAACTCAGTTTTTGAGGTGCTTTCAGGTGGCAAAAGGTTGTTTGACTTCAGCAGATCAGTTCTCCTCCTTCAAATCAGTCATGTGAGATGTTATAAGTGTCTCCTTAGTGTTGTTATCATGACAGTATGTCTGAACATCCTTTGTGATACTAGTGACCAACTTGCGACACTTGCGAAAGTTGATGCGACACTTACGACAATTGAGAGGGATAATGCGACACTCAACCAGCTGAGCAATTTTGACGTGTAACAAATATAATGGATGTGCTCGTTTAATCATAGACAATATAGCAATATTGTCACCCAAACATAGGCCGAAGCCACCCCCGAGCACCTTAACCTTGACAGAGAATCATTCTAGAAGAAAACCCTAGAATGGATAGCCAAACAAAGGTGGCACGCCTTTATCCAAGGATAGCGTACCAATAAAGAGTAACAAGAGCTTATCAGAGAGACTAAACCATAACCAAGAGAGAATCCAAGCCAAAAATGAAATCTTCTAGTTGAAGTAGCTGCAACAACTACTCTCCTCCAAACTTGTGCACAAACTGGCCAACTGCAGTGCACAAAACTGTTGCTTCTACAGTTCTGAGAATCCTGGCCAGAATGAAGACTGGCCTCCTGTATTTATACTATTTCTAGCAGACTGCCTGGGCTCACTTCTCATTCTAGGTACTAATTCTTTAGTATATAAAATTTTCTTTAGTTGACTTCTTCTCTTGGAGGCTAATAACCTAATACAAGTCCTTCTCTTAAGCTGACTTGTCTTCTAGGGTTATTAACCAATTAATTAGGGTTTCTTATTGCTTCCTGAAATATTCTATTCTCATCAGGTTTACACGTGGAGGTAAATACCTCCAGCAGCTACCATAATATCAACACTACCTCCTAGCTAGGGAGGTATTAAAGGTAATGGTCTTGAGCACAAACATACCATTCACCCGGTAGAATCAACATAGTTGTATATACTAACTCATGATTAGATCATGAGCACCATCATCACTATTAATGTCATCAGCTGCATCATCTCTCGAAACCATACTCCATCTGAGTAATCAGACATGATGTTGGATAAGTCACTCACTTCACAAAGTGACATAAGAGACATTCTTCTGATCCAGACATATGTCCTAGAAGAATAAATTTCCTAGACCATTTTCCATCTGGGGAATCTCTGTCCATTGATCATCCATCTAGGTGATAATCATTTCCAACACTACTGATAGTTTTCAAGGCAATCAGAACAATGTCATTCAATAGAACACAATTGTGTCTATCCGTAGTAGTACACAACTACAATCCAATGGTACACTACCACACCAAGTAGCACACAAATACTTGATCAGTGACATATAGTCACAATCAGTGGAACAAATCCACCACAGTAGTATACATCTATTATCTGGAGACATACAGTCTCCATAACAATGATATCATCTGATATCAACCTGCACATAAAACATTGCTATGATATAGACTGAATCATCTGGGCCATTCTTCCACTCACATCTGTGAGATATGGAAGAGGATATTCCCTGAGAAGTTAAAACATCAATGATGAGCTATATAGACTATTATTCTCAAGAAAGGAATAATAATTGTCCCGATTTCTGAGCCTGGACCATTCCTTCAGCACTAAACAAAGTGCAACCTAGAGAGAATGAGTCTACCCTAGGGAATGCCTGTCCCTGATTGTTGAACTTGGATCATTCACCTATCTGGGCCATTCCTCCAACACTAAACAAAATGAAACCTGGAGAGAATGAATCTACCCTAGGGAATGACTGTTTGGACCATTTCCTAAGGAAATGACTATCTTGCACCAACCTCCAAAATAGACCATTCTTTGAAACTGCTCACAACTGTGAGCTTCGAAAGAATGATTGTCTGGTGAGGTTGAGCAGTCTTCTTGACCACTACTAAGAGTGACCATCAAGAAGAGAGATTTTCCTAAACCATTCCCCCACACTGGCCACAAGGGGAATCAATATCTATCATACATCAGCAATCCATCGAACCATTTTCATTATGAAAATGACCATTCGATCTGGACCATTTTCCAAACTGGAAATCAAAAATATCAAACCACTTTCTGAACTGGAAAGGAATTGCTCATCCTGGACCATTTTTCGAACTTGAAAAATGATTTTGCATAGATCAATAACACTTCAGTGCTCCCTCCCAACCTCAGAGTCACCTCTTCCTTTTTCAATAAGGAAGTCGTCTCCACGGGCTCCATATTGAGTACACAAACTCTTTCATCTTGGATAGAGGCTTTACCAAAATGTCTACTTATTTGCTCATCTATGGAGATATATATTGGAGAACCAGTTTCTCTTTTCTATACTTCATCATGGAGAATGTAATGCTTGATCTTAGTGTACTTTGGTCATTCTAGAACACTAGTTTTCTGAAGGCTTCATATAGCTATGATCATTATAGTATATCATATTTGGATTCAACTCTTTTGTTTCCTACTAGCTCATAACATCGTGGCAAGGCTCAAACTGTAACATATCCATGTGGAACTTCTTCTGTCATCATGAGAGTTTGTCATGGATTAGCAATCCATCATCCTGGAATTCTGAGTAACCATTCTATTTTTTATCATAGAGGGTTTTCACCATGCTTCTACTATGCATGAGAGGCTCTCCACCAAGTTGTCTTCTTCCATCTGCATACAAAGGTCTCTTCCTAGTATACCTCAAAGTCTTGAGGTCGTTCTACATACGTTCTTTGTTCAATTATTCTAGAGAACAGTCTTTACATTTAACTGATGTAAACTCCAACCCATGGATATTGTGGGCAATATAATGGCTCATGTAGAGGTATGTCTAGTTTACTGGAACAATCAATCATCATAGTCTTCACCCTCCATCTGGGAGAACCTCTAGTTATGGATCTCACAATGCTTACATTCATAAGTCTTATATACACAGTTCTTCATCAGTTCCTCTGCTTGATTACTTTTATTGAATTTAGATCAAGCTATTAGTCTTGTGATTCTCGATACAATGACTGGTGTTTCTAGATTTTCCTTCTCTCTTGGAATCTTCATGTTCTTCCTCATGTTTTTATTTATCTCTTAGGTCCATGGAGTTTTCTATATATTCCATGCCCTGAAGATTCCAACTTATTTCTTTCATCATAGGATCATGAATGTGGATGGACAACCAAGGATACTTTAAGGCTTCTTTTCGAGGAAGACTTATTCTAAAGTCAAGGAACATGTGACGCTCTTCATGTTTTCTACCATTGATGGGAACATGGATAGATACTTCATCATCTTCAATGGATCATATTATTTAGGATTATGTCCCTCCTAATCCTTGCTTCATGCATGAATGCATACTCTTCTTTTGGAAATATGTAATCATCTCCCTCCATCTAGGAGAGTCCACGCTTTCGTCTGCATCCTTATTGCCTTCTGTAAAGTGTCACAAATATTTTTCCAATTTCCTCTTGATTGCTGACTTCTTTCTTTCTTTACTTCTTCTAGGTTTCTTCAAGATTGATTTTGATTTCGTCTTATCTTGCAGATGTTACTTATGTAATAGTTTCCACATGAATTGTCACCAGGGTTTGGTGATGTACTTCATCCTTTCATGTGTATTGCCTGACTTGTAGTCATTGTGATAGAAATCCTTATCTTGTTTTTCTTCCATAGGTATAGTTTCTCTTTGAACATATTATCTTCTAAGAAATAGATATGCGAGATATGTACATAAAACATGGTATGTACAAGAACTATGAAGAGTATTATTACCTTGTCTTAGAAGAAGAAGTTTGTTTTGTCCTGCTTGGATTTCTTTGAGGGTTCATTTTCTTCGGAAACTAATGCTTTGTGTGTTTCCTTCCTTTTATTTAACTTGGGACAATGATTCTTGTAGTGACCATATTTTCGACAATTGAATCATTGTATTTTTGACATATCTTTCTCTTGATTTGGTTTCTTCCTAGAGCCAAACTTCTTTTTATTCGTGAAATTCTTGAACTTTGCTATGAAGGCTTGATCATCATATTTCTTTTGGGGTTTCTCTTTTGAACTGATCCTAGATTCTTCTTGTGCACAACAAGTCCAAATTTCTTCAAATGTAGGGTACTCCTTCCTTATGTTCATGCTTGTGGAAAATGCATCCCATGTCTTGGGAAGACCATTGAGTACTATATTTACCAATTCCTTCTCTGAAATGATCTCTTCAATAGATTGTAGTTGATATCTCAACTAAGAGATTCTCACAAAGTATTATGTTATGATGTCATCATCATTCATTTACATGTCACAGAGCTCATTCTTCAGACTCATTACCTGTCCAATTTTTCTGACTGAGAAGAGGTTTATTAGGGCATCATACATCTTCTTAGAGAAATCAATATGGGATATGTAGGGTATCAAGTGGTATTTTATAGAATCCACTATGATACTCATGGCATTGATGTCATTGTCTTTTAAGTTCTCCATAACTACAACGTTCTGTGGTTCCTTCTCTTTTCCTTCTTCAAACTCTAGTTCCACAATCTTTCCTTTCATGATATCCAACACTTTATTCTTGGCAAGGATGAGATCAATCCTTGTCTTCCATAAGCCCCTTCTAATTTGTTTTCTGACTTCATAGAGTAATTCATGGCTACTTTGACTTGGTCAACCCTAGATTTGACCAAAAATTCAAACTTGATGTCTTAGCTTGCTGAGAGTACTAGTAGTTGTGCTAGGCTAGGGTGCACTAGTATACCTGGAAACTAGGTCAATCCCTTCACTTAAGGTTTCTCAATGAGAGGGTTAGGGTTTCGTTGTTGCAACAAAAACTCACTGCAACTGCAACTGCAACTGAGCAAGTCCTCTCAATCTATCTTCCAGTGGTTAGGCTATCTGAAGATAGTGTGGGCCCATAACCTATTAGAATATAATGGATGTGCTCATTTAACCATCGACAATATAGAAATATTGTCACCCAACCATAGGCCGACGCCACCCCCGAGCACCTTAACCTTGATAGAGAATCATTCTGAGAGAAAACCCTAGACTGGATAGCCAAACAAAGGTGGGGCACATTTCTCCAAGGATAGTGCACCAAGCAAGAGTAACAAGAGTTGATCAAAGAATCCAAACCATAACCAAGAGAGAGTCTAATCCAAAACCAAAATCTTCTAGTTGCAACAGCTACAACAATATCTCTCCTCCAAATTTGCACAAAAACTGGCCAACTACAGTGCCCACAAGTGTTTCTTCTGTAGTTCGGAGAATCTTGACCAGAATGAAGACTGGCCTCTTGTATTTATACTATTTCTAGCAGACTGCCTGGGCCTAATTCTCATTCTGGGTACTAATTCTTTAGTATATAACATTTCCTATAGCCGAGTTATTCTCTTGGAGGCTAATAACCTAATATGAGTCATTCTCTTGAGCTGACTTGTCTTCTAGGGTTAATAACCAATTAATTAGGGTTTCTTCTTGCTTCCCAGAATATTCTATTCTCGTCAGGTTTACACGTGGAGGTAAATACCTCCCGCAACTACCATAATATCAACACCACATACTCTTGAGGCTATTTTACTCTCCATTTGTGGCTCATAGGAATAAAACTTCTGCGGCCTATGAGATTCCCCTATCGCACACGCTAGACTATGCATGTGATGTTCTATAGAGAAAATCTCATGAGGATATTGGTTCTGCACTGCTAGAGTATTTTTATCCTGGAGCATCACATGGTCAAAGATCAGTAACACTCTCCATCAACTTTTTGGTGGACGATAACTTGGTTCCCTTAAAGATAAAATAAATCTCAGGTATTTTGGAATATCTTAAATAGCTCCTACCATTTTATTGAAACCTACATCTTTCATATTATTTTAATCTAATTATAATATTGTTTTTCAGGAAACAATGTTTTTTATAGGACCTTGCACAACAAGGCTTTAGATATTTTTGGGCCCACAATTCGTAGATGGTGGAATGCCCAAAATAAATATTTGAAAAAAAATCTCATAAACCATATGGTCGTCATGTTTGGTGATTCTTTCAACAAGCCCGAAATCACCTCAAGGGTCAGTACATATTTGGAATATGTCAAAGATCAATATAGGGTTCAATTGAAAAACAACCATAAGTATGAATGTCCTCTGGCCATTCCTGAGAGGGAATGGAAGAATATACAGGACAACATAAAGGAGAGTGCATTGAGACACAAAGGGAAGACAGGACCTGGTCCTGGAAGGTAATATATGATATTTTGAATTGAATATGATGAATTTTCTTTACTTCTACAGAAAAAATAGCTATATCTTATAACATACTTGCAACTTTTCATAGGCTCCCAAACAAGTCAAAAGAAACCAAACCAAGACTAGAAAAACATGAGAAACACAAACTTAGCCAAGGTGGTTACCCGAGATTAAAAGCTTGAATTGTAAGTACCAAATAATTTATTCATATTATACATATCATCATGCAAGTTTAATTAATTGTAGCCAATAAGAAAAAATATTGATCTTATGCCATGCAATGCAGAGGGATACATTCAACAGTCCCACCATAGAAGAAGAATTGATGCCTGACTTTCAAGCAGTGGTGGAAAATTTAACAAGGAAGGGGCAAACACAATATGACCCTTTGAATGAGTTGGTAAATAAAATGAAAAGATTTTTGTTGTTGATTACTTGTCAAATATATTGATGATCAATTTAATGCATTAATTGATGTGTCTATTTGTTTTAAGAAAGAAAGAAACATCAGTTCATTCGATGGTGGTGGAAAACAACCCCATTATTCTAGTGGTTTTTATACCCATCGTGGTCGAAGGGTCTTAAGTCAACGGACTAATCAAAAGAGAGGACAATGGACTAGTCGACTCAAAAGTTGACATTCTAGTCGAAACATGAACATAATTTGACTATCTAGTCGAAGGAGTGAAATATGGAATAATAGGTGTTAGAGACAACAACAAAGGGATCATCATGCAACAATCTAGAGGAGGCATTTGTAATGTCCGCAATTTTGGACATTATTATGTTAGAGAGTGGTATGCCTACCATAGTAGCCAAATGGGGGTGACAATGAGTTCAAGAGTTATTGAGGGGTTTTATTGGGCCCAAATTGCATCGTTCAACATATTTCATCATTAGGATCCATTCTGCACAACTTGGATTTGGTTTCATTGCATTCCGACGATTTTCGTAATTTTGAGTTATTATGGGTCATATTTTAATTAATTTCACTAAGAAGGTCATTTTGGGCATAATACTTGAATTAATCTATTAGTGTAATATCTCATCAGAATCGAGAGGAAAAGAACTACATGATTAGATGATGAGAAGTAACTTTCAGTGGCCAAAGAAGTCATAGGGACGAATAAATCACTTTTTAGAGGCGAAAATGTTAATTAATTAATAATGTGATTTAATTAAGGAATAATAAAAACAAAGTAAAAGTCACTTCGAGAGAAAAGGTGAACAAGGGGGATAAAAGAGATATAGGGGGCTTTATTCTCTCATTATGTTTTTTTATCATTTTGATGGCTTGCTTCTTTCTAGAGAGCCCATGATATTTGGGGGTTTTGACTGAACAAACCCTAGAGATCATATCAGTGGTGAAAGATCCCACCTTTCCTAATCCAATATTGGCCAAGGAGGTGAAATATTCCTCCCTCACCATTATACATAAGTTACTATTTAGTTACAGGTGCAGTGGAGGAAGCATGGCACAGTTTTGGAGTGTTTTTGTAGAGATAGGACACATTGTTCTTGAGAGAGGAGTTTGTGTTGGGTTGTAGACACTGGATCTGAGAGATATATCACTTATGAGGTGCTAGTTATCACCATGATGCCTTTTGTATTCAATTATTGAGTGGTTTCTTCAGCCCATTCACTCTACCATTCAGGAGGATGAGGTTTCTCTTCAGGAGGGTGCAATGTCCATTGAGGATCTTGTGTTCTGGAGGGGAATACCTTTCCCAATAGCCTTGATCTTTGGCATAGGGGTTTCTTAATCCCCTATATATCTTTTGGAAGTTATTTTTAGTGACTTAGAGGCCATATTCTTGGAGGCCAAATTATTGGCTTGCTTAAGCTAGTGAGGGCACATCTGTTCTTAGAGACATTGTTGTTTGGAGGTCTTCCAGTTGAGCTACTGCTCAAATGTTTCTCATATCTTCTTGCCATCACCAGATCTATATTCACACATAGTGTTTCATATGTTTGAGGCAATCAGAGAGGAGGCCATACTTTCCTTGGTCTATTCCATCCAGGAAGTGTGCATTGTGAGAGAGAGGGAATCACCTACAACAACGGGTAACAGTTGGAATTCAGTGTTACTTGGCATTCAACTTGGAGAGGCTTTTGGAAGCCTATATCTTCATATCTATATTGTATCTTGGAGGCATCATTAGACACACACTCTATTATATTATATGTATTCCATATCTGCTCCATTATGTTTGAGGTTAGCTATTATTATAAATAAATCTGGGTCTGAGGTATTTGTGGCCATTTCTTGTGTTACTTGTATTGCATCTTGTTGATTATATTCCATTGCTATATCTACATCCTTTACTTGCTACAAAAACACAATCAAACCATAATATTAAACCCTAACGCAACTCAAGAAGACAAATATGCAAAGTGTTTGACAAAACTCTAGAACCAGAAAACACACAAAAACCTCAATGTTCCAAGCAAATCTGTTTGGGAACATTACAGTGGTATCAGAGTGAATTTCCTTCGCCATCCTGTGATATACATTGATGATCTAGAGGAGAGATGGATTTTGTGGATTTTGTAGAATATATCATATATTGTAATGAGGAATATTACGCCCTTAGTGAGACATATGGATCTACAGGCCCAGGAGGAGAGGCATGGCTTGGAGCCAATTGACTATATACATACCTATCAATATGAGGAGAGTGAGTCACCTCTTTTGGGGAGTCTATTTTTAGATCAGGTTGTGGAGAATGGAAATTTGATGGGATACTCACTTCTAGGACTGGTCTACAGTGATGAGGATGCACTCCTTATTGGTCAGGATGACCATATCTCATGTCTGGACACATATGTATGGGATCTAGGTGCAGATGACATTATCAGAGTGAGCGAATAGGAGGATACAACTTCTCATACAAGATACAATGTGATTCAGATGGCGGTATCAGTTGGTGATGATGTGAAGTGGCATACAAGAGGAATCAATAACATAGTGGACAGTGGGCAGTTCAGTGCCTTATCTTTTGAGGTGTGTGTTTTTGGGGATTCCATTATTGACACTAGCAGTGAGAGGCATGAGGTAGCACCTCAACA
This sequence comes from Picea engelmannii, assembly GCA_009831015.1. Taxonomy (NCBI): domain Eukaryota; kingdom Viridiplantae; phylum Streptophyta; class Pinopsida; order Pinales; family Pinaceae; genus Picea; species Picea engelmannii. The sequence continues at coordinate 620,056 of ML783830.1, forward strand.
AGATTGTGATCAGGAGTCATGAAACTTGACATGACAATTGAGATTCAGTGGGGAAATGATCATGGCATCCACTAAATGCATTGATGATATGCACACATTGGTGGCAGGTTATTGTTGGAGGGACTCGATGGCACATGATAGTTCAGATGGGGGGATTTCCATTGATGACTTCCATACACTCAGGGAGAAAGGGACTGTGATGAGGGCCAACTACCAACAGTTGTTGATGGATAGAGATTAACTATTGGAGTTTGGCAAGATGTATCATAGGGCATCGAGGGAGAAGGAGATTGAGGTGGACCTACTCATTCATGAGTTGGCGAGCACACGAGGATTATTGAAAGGTGCACAGACAACCCTTCAGGAATCAGGGTCAATATTAGAGGAGCTCCTTGATGAGACTAGTTAGGGATCCTACATCTATCTCAATAGAGATCCATATGTTTACTTCATCTACTTCACTAGAGGATGTTGGTGTGTTGGTAGAGGAGCTCCTTGATGAGACTAGTCAGGGATCCTACATCTATCTCAGCAGAGAGCCATATGTTTACTTCATCTACTTCACTAGAGGATGTTGGTGTGTTGGTAGAGGAGCACCAGTTGATGGAGGTGCATCAGGGACACCTAAGATCATTTATGGATATGGAGAGATGTGACCAGGTTATGTTGGAGGATATCTATCTGTCGTAGAGACCACCATTCATGAGGGGTTATGAGATAGTTGGTCTTACACAGGGATGATTTTAAGGATGAAAATTTATTTTAAAATGTAGAAACCTTGGCGAATCTTACTTATCTTTAATATTCCAACTATAAATGTTTGGCGATATTTTTGTAAAAATATTCAAATTTCTAAGGATTTTATATAGTTTTTATAAAATTTTGGTGAATTTTAAGGTAAAATAATTTTATCCTCTAGAATTTGGGCAAATTATTTTTAAAATAGTGAATCTCGTTTTTGGAAAAAACATGGAAAATTAGCCCATGAGCGAAATTTAGCCCCTAAAATCATCCATGGTCTTACACATACACCTGGGGTTTCCAGAGCCAGGGGAAGGTATGAGGACACTTTCATTTTTGTTTCAGGATTGGATGACATCCATATAGAGGTTGACCTAGCAGTACACCTTGGATACATGATGATGCAGGAGGATACAAAGGCTTTCATGAGTATGCATGGGCATATGATGATGAGAGATAGTTCATAGGATCATGCAGAGGTGTACCACAAGATTTAGGGGGAATTTTAGAGAAATTTGAGATGAATATGCTTTGTGGCAGGATGGATCTCCTTAGTTGAGGATCAAATATATCAACATATCATCTTCTTGGTTAGAAGGGGGTCTGGATTTTGCTAGAGACAATATTTGGGAGATCGGTTTATGTGAAAGTTTCCTTGATGGATGGATATTTTATCTACTTGTTCCGTTGGTTGGGGGTCTTCAAGAGATTCAGGGTATTTGTATCTTATAAGACTATACTTCACAGGGAACTACAATTCTCATATTTATATGGGATCGAGGGATTGGAGTGCTTGGTATTCTAGAGTTTGATGGGGTTGATATCCGATTAGAGTGATTTCTTGGGAGTTGATTGAGGATCGGGTACACACAATCATTTTACTCATCATGAGCATTTGGGTATCATGTATGGTGAGCACTCGCAGGAGCCATGTCTTGAGGAGAGCTTATTACATGTCACACAAGTGGATATGTTATCATGGTATCCTATACAGATTGATTCAGTTACTGCTTGAGGACAAACAATATTCTATCATGGAGGACTATAATGTCCCCATTTTTGGACATTATTGTGTTACAGAGTGTTATGCCTACTAGAGTAGCCAAATGTGGGTGACATCGAGCTCAAGAGTTATTGGGGGGTTTTATTGGGTCTGACTTGCATTGTTCATCATATTTCATCATCATAATCCATTTCTCACAACTTGGATTTGGTTACATTGAATTCCGACGATTTCCATAATTTTGAGTTATTATGGGTCATATTTTAATTAATTTCACTAAGAAGGTCATTTTGGGCATAATACTTGGAGAAAACTCTTAGTGTAATAGCTCATCGAAATCAGGAGGAAGCTACATGATTAGATGATGAAAAGTGACTTTCAGTGGGCGGAGAAGCCATAGGGACGAATAAATCACATTTTAGAGGCAAAAAGGCTAATTAATTAATAAAGTGATTTAATTAAGGAATAATCAAAATAAAGTAAAAGTCACTTGGAGAGAAAAGGTGAATAGGGGGGATAAAAGAGATATATGGGCCTTTATTCTCTCATTATGTTGTTTATCATTTTTATGTTTGGCTTCTTGCTAGAGAGCCCATGATATTTGGGGGTTTTGAGGGTTTTGATTGAGCAAACACTAGAGATCAGCTCGGTGGTGAAATATCCCACCTTTATTGATCCAAGATTGGCCAAGGAGGTGAAATATTCCTCCCTTACCATTCTACATCAGTTACTATTCAGTTATAGCAGCAGTGGAGGAAGCAAGGTGCAATTTTGGAGTGTTTATATAGAGCTAGGGAACACTGTTCTTGAGAGAGGAGTTTGTGGAAGGTTGTAGACACTAGATATAAGAGATATATCACTTGCTAGGTGATAGATATCTCCAAGTCACCTTTTTTATTCAATGATTGAGTGGTTTCTTCATCCCATTCACTCTACCATTTAGGAGGACGTGTTTTAACTTGAGGAGGGCACACTGTCCATTAGGGATCTTGTGTTCTAGAGGGGAATACCTTTCCAAATATCATGGAGCTTTGGAATAAGTATTTACTAATACCCGATATATCTTTTGGAAGTTGGTTTCAGTGACTTAGAGGCCATATTCTTAGAGGTCGAATTATTGTCTCGCTTCAACTGGTGAGGGCACATTTGTTCTTAGAGACATTGTTGTTTGGAGGTCTTCCAGTTGATCTACCGCTCAAATACTACTCCTATCTTATTTCCATCACCAAATCTATATTTTCATAGATTTTTTCAAAGGTTTGAGGCCATTATAGAGGAGGCCATACTTTCCTTGGTCTATTCCAGCCAAAAAGTGTGCATTGTGAGAGAGAGGGCATCACCTACAGTAGTGGGTAACAATTAGACTTCAATGTTACATGGTATTCATCTTGGAGAGGATTTTAAAAGCCTATATATTCATATCTATCTTGTATCTTGAAGGAATCATCAACCACACACTCTATTATATTATATGTATTTCATATCTGCTCCATTTTGTATGAGGTCAACTATTATTATAAATAAATCTGGATTTGAGGTATTTGTGGCTATTTCTTGTGTTGCTTGTATTGCATCTTGTTGATTATATTCCATTTCTATAACTACAACCTTTACTTGATACAAACACACAATCAAACCATAATATTAAACCCTAGCACAACTCAAGAAGAAAAATATGCAAAGTGTTTGACGAAACACCACAACCAGAAAACACATAAAAACCTCAAATTTCCAAGAAAATTTGTTTGGGAACATTACAACATTCAATAACTAGATGTCAACATACTTCTTATCAAACCACACATTATGTTGAATAATGATTTGTTGTTTGATAGGATCAAACAATCAATATGATTTTGACTCTTTAGAGTATTCCATCATGATGCAAGCATGACTCTTTACATCCAACTTCTTTCTGCAATCAATGGAAACATGAGCCTGTGCAACACATATAAACACATGGAGGTGGTAGACTGAAGGATTATTTCCACACCATTGTTTGATTGGAGTCATGGAAGGAAAAAATTGAGTCAAGATGCTATTGGGCATATAGTTTTCACAGTACACCACTTCATCCCAGAAGCGAGAAGGAAGATCTTTAGCCTGCAAAAGAAATCTAGCCATTTCGACTAACATCCAATTATTGATTTCTACAACACCATTCTGCTGAGGTGTGTGAGGAACCAATCATTGTCAGTCAATACCAAATCAAACCAAGTATTCTTCAAAAGGTCAATTGACAAAATCAACACCATTTCTTGATCTTATGAATTTGAGGGGTCAACCACATTGACTTTTAGTAAAGGCCTAAAACTCATTGAACTTTTCAAAGACAAATTTCTTGTTCTTAAGAAAGTAGACCAATGTGAAACAAGAGAAATCATTAATAAAGGTTAAAATATACCTCTCACCTACCAGTGAAGGTAGATTGATGCAACATACATCACTGTGAACCATCTCCACTAGGTTTTGTGCTCATCACGCTTTGCTAGATTCCAATGGTGCTTGATGATGCTTTCCAAGCACAAAACCCTTATATACTCCTTCAGGGGGAAACACTTTAGGTAAACCAATAACCATGTTTCGAGTTTTCATTGACTGCATACTTCAAAAATTTAGATGTCTGAGTCACTCAAATTTGACTTCACCCATTAGTGTGATAAACAAGTGCATTCAGTTCAATGTCAGGTCGATTCATGTCACAAAAATTGTAAATATTGTCTATTGGGTCAATAAGCTCGCTAGAAACAATCAACTTTCCTCTCTCCAAATCATGAACATAGAACCAAATTGGCCAAAATTCAACAACCTAGGTTGTTTTTTTCAATTGAGAAGCTGACAATAGATTGGAATTAAGGTTTGGCACATGATAGAAGTTGAAAAAATTCCCATGTCAATAGGTAACATCACCCTGACCAACAACATCTAGAGAAGAATCATCAACAACATAGATTTTACTCTCCTTAGATTCATCCAACCATGTGAATAAGGAAACATCCTTAGCCATGTGATGAGTGCACCTAGAGTTGACTACCCATTCATTCTATACAAAATGAGACAACAATTCCTGAGAATTTTGGAATTTGAAGGTGAAATTACTAGAAGGTCGACATATAATGGACATGTCTCCTTCAAGGAATTTAACCTTCTCCTCTAAATCATCTCTCTTCTTATAGTATACTTTCTCCAAATGTTCATTCTTTCCATAGTACTGACATGTCTTGTTCTTTCGACTGCGTTGGGGTGCATTTGTCTTCCCCTTAGGTTTCTAGTTACAATATGTGGTTTTTTGGTCATAATATGTGGGTTTCTATGTAGAGGCATCAAATTGTTCTCTATCCCTGAGATACAAATTCCCTTTTCCCTTGAGAAAGTGGTCTTGATGTTTATCACCAATCTTTCCTTCTTCAACAACATGTGTTGATCAGTAATTAAAATACCATAGAAAGCTTCAAAGGTGTAATCCTTACCATCTTCCTTGCATGCTTGCTAGTTGGTGTGGAAATTTGAAACAATCATGTAGAATGGTGTTCTCAAATTCATCAGGACCAACTCGATGATTTGTTCATTCTTCTTCTGATAATTCTTTCCACATTCGCCCAATTTCAATTGAAGTTCTTTAACACGCGCCAAATAGTCATCCACTATGTCAAAAGGATGAGGATCAAGAGATATCAACTCTTTCTCCAACTGCATGATATGGCTCTCATCGGATTGGTCAAGCAACGACTTGAACTTCTTCTAGACTTGATGAGGGAAGTGAATTCCACTAGAGTGAAATCAAATCTCCCGTGAGATATAGGTTGTGATGACCCCTACAACCTCATCCTTCTTTCCATTAATAATCAACTTTGCCTGGTTTTCTATTGGATCTGGAATCAAAACCTTCATATACTACCACAATCCTTTACTCTTCAACAATGTTTCCATATCTAGTTCCCATACTGCATAATTTGATCTGTTCAGAAAAACAGGATCAATGTTCGAAGCCATCTTCAATATCTAGACATAATTATGGTTTCAAATGTTCCAATTAGCAAACGACATCCCATAGTCAATCACACAACAGATCTGACTCAACAAGGTTTGTGGGTAACAGGTCTAGGTTTTACACCATTAGCTCTAATACCATGTTGGAAAAGGGTGGAACATGTAACAAAACAAACATACAATTCTGTAGATAATTGAAGAAGGATTTTTTTTTTTTGAAGAGAAAGGTGGTGTCTAAAACACCATTACAACACTTAAGAATAGTGCATTGTGATCAGAACATCGCAATGCATATTGCACACCTTGATCCACATTATCTATGTGTTTCATTTCTTGATCTCCATGATGATAATGACCCAATGGGTCTGTTATTTATAGCCTCAATGTCTAACCATCTTCCATACAATATGGAAGATCGTGTCCACATGTAACTGTCGGTTGTTAGAGATGACTCCACCAAATCCACGATGTTGATTCGACTCGACAAGGATGCTCAAACCAACCGGATATCCATGCAACTCATGGTTGATTGTTACGTTTGTCAATATAGTGCTCAACTAAATTCAACAGTTGGTCAATTGTCCAAATGACAGGCATGTCAACTGCTCAACTGACTAATGTAGATTTATGGTTTATCACCTAATCGACTATATCCAGATGTTGGTCAATCACCCAACCATCTGTATCTAGATGTTAGTCGACCGCTTGAATGATTGAATCTAGGATAAGTGTGATGAACCATCAATGCTTGATGTTCCAACTCCTTATGTCCTCTTCCAGAAGGAATATTTCTCCTAGTACTTGATAAGGGAGAAACAACAATGTCCTTACTATAGATGTATACCCAAAATTGGGAAAACCACTAGTTCTAGAACATATTTGTAAATGAAATAACTCCCTCTTTTTTAATAATCCTAAATGTACGTTTAAGCACTTGTAAAAGGAATCTTGTTTGACTCTTTAATCAAATATATTTACTCATGAAACTTAATTTTTTATGCACAATACCACCATGGAGTTTGTTGGTGATTTGTAGAATTATAAATGGGAACTTTAGGATGAAGGCCAAGTAGATTCAAAATTTCAAGTAATGTATTATATATTCATAAAGACAATTAACATCCACAAATGTCTACATTATTGAGGTCTTTCCTTATCTTATAATTGTGTTCATGTTTATCTAGTCCTTTTAATCATCCAAACATACATTTAAGAATGTCCAGATTAGTGTTTAGATTTGGATGCTAGTTTTGAACATTGGTGTGTTATGTCAAATACCTTTTGAGTTTGGATGTTTTATCCATACTTGTACATGACTCTTGTAACTATACATTTTTTTCTACATGGAACGACATATTAACATATTTTTATCTCCTACATAGATTATGCTAGGAGTGCATGAAAATGATATAGAACAAGAATGACACTAATTGTTTATTCTCTATCCATTATGTTTATAAAATATTATATTTCATTATGTTTGTGAATAGAGATCATGATATACAACCCGTGGGATATTTGTTACCAAATTGAGTAGATTTTTGAAGCAGTTTCATTTTATAGCCATCGATAAACCACCTTTAGCAACATGCATGCCCTCCGTATTACACTTTCCTTTGTTTCTCATAAATCGTAGTGCCTCTGCTATTTCATAACTCAGTTCAATTCCATTGAAGTTGTTCTCACTATGCATATCATAGATCACAATAGAACCGCTTGTTGCTAGCATATGTGATTGGGACTTTGTACCTGCATATTTTTTAGCATAAGGAAGATCCTAGCATATGTGATTGGGACTTTGTACCTGCATATTTTTTAGCATAAGGAAGATCATTTGCATTTTCCTGAAGGGTGAAAAAGAAGCTTCGCTTGGGTTTCCAATTGTGAGAAGACAATCTGGATCCTTAAAAGTTAAGGTAATCATCTTTTGGGTTTCTATTTGTGATTATGATTATCTTCAATTGATCAAGAAAGTTACCAATAGGGAAGATGGGTGTTTGGCCTAACAACTATGTAGAGATGCACCCAGTTGATAATTATTGGACTCATCATTGAAAATAATATTTTTAGGTGATGCCCACCACAACGACATGATGAACATAGATGAACAGTTTGTAGATATACATTTTTCTGTCTCAATAAGTCCACATTCACATATTTTTAGATTATAATCAAAATTGATAAGAATATTTTTCATCTTAAAATCATGATTAAAAACATTGGAAGGACATTGACGTCCCTATGAGAAAAATTGTGTCAAAACTCATTTCATGATTGCAAGATACCATCTTAAAAGAACACAAAATAAATTAACCAAAAGTAATCACCAGAATCAACCTTGGTACAATCCAGGAGATTTGTAAATTCTAAGTTACATATGAGGACGCAAACATCCAAAACAAACTAGAAGACTTCAAAATAATGAAAAAACTTGTAAGAATAATTTAGAAGTAGAAAAGAAAATTATACAAGATGTATGTCACTAGCAAGGATAACGTATAGAAGTCTTGATTTATTTGAACAAATGAATTTGGATCAAATATTAGCATTTCATGGCACCCTCCATAATTTGTGTTTCTACTTCAATCATAGTGAAAGGGATTTTCTATAAAAATAGATATCCATTGATACATGATCTTGTGATATAAAAACAAAGTGGTTACAAGCCATATTGATGCATGTTGTAAATTCCATTCATGCTATGAATCTTGGAACATTGATTTGTATGATTGTCATGAAGGTCCATTTGAGGTTATGAGCCTAGACTAAAACTCAATGTTTCTAGAATTGATATAATGTGATTCTTCTTCTTATTTGGACCCTTGATGTTGTTGTTATGTGTGTCGTTTCATAACAACAATCAAAGCATAACATATTTTTTCGGTGTTCCAAACAATAATTGCTTATTCTTTTATTATTCTAATAGTTTCCATATAATTGTGGATGGAGATTCTAATCAATTGTGACATGAAAATATGTCGGTCGCTTTATTATCATTTTTATGGTCCTAAAGGAACTGCAAATATTAATATTTCTTAGTAGTTATGAGCCTAAATTGAAACCTAGTATATGTAATTTTAATCTAATATGGCTTTTGTTGTTATTTGGATCTTTGATGTTTTTTTTATGTGTCTAATTTTACACCAGCTAACAACCCAACAAAAACTTTCTTGTTTCTTTAAAACAACAATTGCTTATTGTTTTACTATTCTAACATCTAGTTATAGTTCTATATAGCAATTTCAACTAATTGTGATATGAAAATATGTTGATAGCTTTATTGCTACTCTTATGACCTTAAAGTAACAATATTATTTATCTAGATGGTAGTTTCATATTTCAAATTTGATATGGAAACATGTTACAAAATACACTGTATTGTCGTTGATAGGGTTTTAAGAGGGATATGGAAGACAAATTTAATATTTTACAACAGATTAATAACAACAATTTGAATATTACAACTAGGCACAAGATGTTGATATAAAATAGATAATAATTTCAATTGGCAACATATTTAAATGAACCAAATTTTACAGATGTGGAAATTAATCTTAAAAGTTCATGTAGATCATACTAGGTAAAAACAAATGTTATAATTTGTTGTGCTAGAAACATTTCGAAGAAAATGTTATTATACTCAGTAGCATTGTGATTGCAATAGTAGGASTTCCRCTTCGCCACCATTTCYGACATTAGAATATATGGACAATAAACTAGCCCCACTACAAGAGCAATGTGGGAATTCTATTTTGGTAAACTTTCATATGGATTCCCTTTTGAAATCCTTGACATAGGATTCTCATTTCAATAATCACTTTTTGATCTAGCGGTGTTTATGAATATTTATGTGGAATAGTTTTCCAATGGGCAGAGTTCTTTTTTTTAAATGATTTACTAAAAGATATCATTGCCTTGTATGTAGATGATGAAAATTGCTTAAATGATTCTACATACAAGGAAAAATTCTACCATAAGTTTCCATACATCACTAAGTTTTCATACATGCCTAAATACTTTGCCACTTGCAACTCCTTACCCCACAAACAAATTCATTGCCTACTTTTTGCAACACAATAAAAAGTGTCTCATGAGAAACTTTTTATTGCCAAAATTCAAATTATAATTTTGTTTGTGATATGTTTATCATAAATTAACATTAATTATTTTATGGGAAAGTTTCTTCCAGCATGAAGTCATAGAAGAAATTCTTACAACTATTGTGCTTATATTGTATATAGATGTGCTTGGCAGAGAAAATTTAGACCAACATTTGTTATTACCTTTTGTAGCGACGATGATTCCCATAGGCTTGTCAAATTTGGTTACAAGATTTTTTGTGATGTTGAACAATGTAAGTGCCACGTTTCCTTCCCCCTCTCCTCCAACAGTTGGGGGGTACAATCTTGTGCATCCTATGAATCATTTACCCTAGGCAAGTATGCATATTTCTATAAATATGCATGGATCTTCATGATGTTGGAAATGTTGTTTTCATTGATTTCAAAGACAGGGGGAACCTACATATGTCCAAGATAAATATTACAAGCCTACAAATGTCCAATATAAATATTGCGAGATGGAGATTGTTGAAAGTATCATTTTTAGATTTTTGATGATCATTTTCGATGCCCTATATTTAAAGGCATTTTTACCCTACATACATAGCTCAAATGGGATAAAATGTTATATGGTTGGAAAAAATATTCCAAGACCTTTCCAGCAATATATGGAATTCCTTCTAACTCCATAGGAATGAGGAGATATGATTTTTTCTGTTTGACAACCCAACCTGAAAATTGAGGTCAACTCAACGAGTCTTTATAGGTAGGCCTTGAAAGTGGGGATAAAATTACTATAAATACATGATATATTTTTCATTTGTAGAGAAACCAAGCAAGATATCAAGTTTGAGGTGTGAAAAAGTTATTTGAGGTAAGCTAAAGGTGTTGGGGTGTCTTTTCGATGCGCGAGAGAAGTCTAAGTGATTTTCTTGAGGTCTTTCTTATTCTCAAGGTGTGCTATGAAAGATTGAAGGTATGTGATGTTGTTGTGTGCATTGTTTTGAGGTTGTGATGTTGTCGTCAGTGGATGTTTTCATCAATGGATGTTATCTTTAGTGGATGTTTTCATCAGTGGATGTTTCCCTCAGTGGATGTTTCCATCAATGATTACATTATAGGATTGATTCTATGATGCTTGCTATGGTTTGAAAGATTTTATATGGAATGAAGCATGCAAGTGAAATCATATGCACTCTGTGTATGAAGATATTGGATTGGTGTCTACAGATATCTTATTGATTTAGTGCTTAATTGAGGAGATTGGTGTCTCCAGTAGGTTGGTGCCTACATATTATTGAGTTGGTGCTCGATTGAGGAGATTGGTGTCTCTAGAAGGTTGGTGCCTACATGTTGCTAAGTTGGGTCCCATTTAAGGATATTAGTGTCTCATATAAGTTGGTTTCTACAATATTTGTAACAGTAGGTTGGTGCCTACAAACATTTATAAAGACAAGTTTATGGTTTTCTTTCGATTAGGTTTTCCATGTTAAACTTTATGCATTATGATTATGTGATTATTGTTTCTTGGCTAATGAATGATTTATGAATGGTTAAACAAATTAAAAAGTATCGTATACTAATTCACCCCACCCACTCTTAGTATAAGCATCATTTCAACACATGCAACCCAAGTTGTAGCGAAGGAACCTCCACATCATACAATATCTATGGGCCTCCCTAGCAGAGTACGTAACCCATATTATCCTTTCCCTAGTTCCCCATCACCTAATGCCATGCCACCAACAACACAACAATAGGTTGGTGTTAACTTTGTCCAACATTCTTCTGTCTAGCAGGTTGGTGTTAACTTTGTCCAACATTCGTTGATCCGGGAAGTTCAAGCATTTGAACAACTGAACATGGTTAACCCTACAACCAAGAAGAACAATTCCAAGAAGAAGGGAAAAAAAAAACCCAACCAGGGACTCTAATCCGACCACGTCAAACACCACCCAATTATCAGTAAATACCCCTTTGATGATATCGTGTCCTAGTAGTGAGGACACAAACATCCAAAACAAACTGCAAGACTTCACAATAATGAAAAAACTTGTAAGAATAATTTAGTAGTAGAAAAGAAAATTATACAAGATGTATGTCACTAGCAAGGATAACGTATACAAGTCTTGATTTATTTGAACAAATGAATTCAGATCAAATATTAGCATTTAATGGCACCCTCCATAATTTGTGTTTCTAATTCAATCATAGTGAAAGGGATTTTCTATAAAAACAGATATCCAATGATACATGATCCTGTGATATAAAAACAAAATGTTTTTGGAATTGATATAATGTGATTCTTATTATTATTTGGACCCTTGATGTTGTTGTTATGTGTGTAGTTTTATAAAAACAATCAAATCATAACATATTTTTTCGTTGTTCCAAACAATAATTGCTTATTCTTTTATTATTCTAATAGTTTCCATATAAGTGTGGATGGAGATTCTAATCATTTGTGACATGAAAACCCGTCGATCGCTTTATTATCATTTTTATGGTCCTAAAGGAACTTCATCTATTAATATTGCTTAGTAGTATGAGCCTAAATTGAAACCTAGTATTTGTGATTTTAATCTAATATGGTTTTTGTTGTTATTTGGATCTTTTATGTTGTTATTATGTGTCTAATTTTACACGAGCTAACAAACCAACATAAAATTTATTGTTGCTTTAAAACAACAATTGCTTATTGTTTTACTATTCTAATGTCTAGTTATAGTTCTAGATAACAATTTCAACTAATTGTGATATGAAAATAATCTAATATCTTTATTGCTACTCTTATGACCTTAAAGTAGCAATATTATTTATCTAGATGGTAGTTTCACATTTAGAATTTGATATGGAAATATGCTACAAAATACACTTTATTGTCGTTGATAGGGTTTTAAGAGGGATATGGAGGACACATTTAATATTTTACAAAACATTAATAGCAACAATTTGAATATTACAACTAGGCACAATATGTTGATAGAAAATAGATAATAATTTCAATTGGAAACATATTTAAATGAACCAAATTTTACATATGTGGAAATTAATCTTAAAAGTTCATGTAGATCATACTAGGTAAAAACAAATGCTAGAATTTGTTGTGCTAGAAAAATTTCAAAGAAAATTGTTATTATACTAAGTAACATTATGATTGTAATAGTAGGAGTTCCACTCTGCCACCATTTTTTTCATTAGAATATATGGACAATAAACTAGACCCACTACAAGAGCAATGTGGGAATTGTATTTTGGTAAACTTTCATATGGATTCCCTTTTGACATCCTTGACACAGGGTTCTCATTTCAATAATCACGTTTTGATCTAGCGATGTTTATGAATATTTATGTGGAATCATTTTTCAATTGGCAGAGTTCATTTTTTTTAACTAACTTACTAAAAGATATCATTGCCTTGTATGTAGATGATGAAAATTGCTTAAATGATTCTACATACAAGGCAAAATTCTACCATAAGTTTCCATACATGCTTAAATGCTTTGCCACTTGCAACTCCTTACCCCATAAACAAATTCATTGTCTACTTTTTGTAACACAATAAAAGTGTCTCACGAGAAACTTTTAATTGCCAAAATTCAAATGAGCATTTTGTTGGTGATATGTTTATCATAAATTAGCATTAATTATTTTGTGGGAAGGTTCCTTCCAGCATGAAGTCATAGAAACAATTCTTATTTAACTATTGTGCTTATATTGTATATAGATGTTCTTGGCGGAGATAATTTAGACTAAAATTTGTTATTACCTTTTGCAGTGACGAGGATTTCCATAGGATTGTCAAATTTGGTTGCATGATTTTTTGTGATATTGAACAATGTAAGTGCCACATTTCCCTGAAAAATTGTTTTCTTTTGAAAGGCCTATGTGGTATCATTAACATACAAGTCATTACAATGAAAAAACAACATTTTCAATGTTCATTTTGACCTTTCATTGTTTTAAAAGGCATTCACATTTCAGATTTTTTTTTTTTTTTTCTATGATTGGAAGAAACCAATCATTTTCAAAAGGTCGAAAAAAGTTGTCATATGTTGATACCTAGTTTATTGGTTTAAACCTTCTACCTACTGAAGAAGAATATGCAATCTAATAATACTAAAATTTACAAACCTTCATCGCACCCTTAAGCAATGAGATTGGTTCATGTGATTTCAAAAACTTTTTAAATACAATTCTAAGAACCTACTAAAATCGTCCCTTGAGAGGTCAAAAAACTAAATTTTAGTTCAAGTTAAAATTTCGGTGGTAGGTATCCAAATAATCTCTCGTTATCAATTCTCATTCAAAACATAGAGTTTATTGTTTAGGGTACTTCAAATCCTTTACTTCAAGTGTTCCTACACCATAAGGAAGGGGGATACATGTGAAGGGGTGACGCCAAGGTCTGGTTGTTCTACACGAGCCCTCTTGAGCCACCCAACTCTCGTGAGGTTTCTTGGGCCGTGACCACCACTTTTGGAGGTCGAGAGTCCCCTGTTGCACTTGAAGGAGGTAAGTTAGTGGCCAAAAACTAGGATTTCTACAGAGGTGGCAGTTGTGGGTTGCAATTACACCTAGGTCATATTTTGAATGGCTATTGGGAAATATCATCAGTCCTTCTAGGATATGCACCCTATGGCTCTCATTATGAATGATATTTCATAACTTCAATAGCTTCTCCTCTGGTGGGTTCATGCCCCATTGTTGAGAGATATTGGAAGGCTCAGTGATTGTGAGGGGAGGAACATTAAGTCTTTAGGACACATGCTTTTACTATATTCCCCCACACGGAAAATATGCCAACCTACCCAACATTTTATTTCAAGCTAACGTGTGGGAACACCCTATGTACAAAATATCACATTCCCTGCCCCCTCTCCTCCAACAGTTTGGGGGTACAACCTTGTGCATCCCACGAATCCTTTACCCTAGGCGGGTATGCATATTCCTATAAATATGCATGGATCTTCATGATGTTGGAAATGTTGTTGTCATTGATTTCAAATACAAGGGGAGAATACATATGTCCAACATAAATATTACAAGCCTACAAATGTCCAATATAAAGATTGCAAGATGGAGATTGTTGAAACTATTACTTTTAGATTTTTGATGATCATTTTGGATTCCCTATATTTAAAGGAATTTTTACCCTACATACCTAGCTCAAATGGGAGCACAAGTTATATGGTTGGAAACATTATTCCAGGACCTTTCCAATGATACATGGAATTCCTTCTAACTCCATAGGAATGAGGAGATATGATTTTTTTTCGTCTGACAACCCAACTAGAAAATTGAGGTCGACTTAGCCAGTCTTTACAGGTCGTCCTTGAAAGTGGGGATACAATTACTGTAAATAAAAGATATATTTTTTCATTTGTAGCACAACCAAGCAAGAGATAAAGTTTGAGGCATGGAAAAATGATTTGAGGTGCGCTAAAGGTGTTGGGGTGTCTTTCTAGTGTGGGAGAAAATTCTAAGTGATTTTCTTGAGGTCTTTCTTATTCTCAAGGTGTGCTATGAAGGATTGAAGGTATTTGATGTTGTTGTGTTCATTGTTTCAAGGTTGTGATGTTTTCGTCAGTGGATGTTTTCATCAATGGATGTTGTCGTTAGTTGGATGTTGTCATCAGTGGATGTTTCCCTTAGTGGATGTTGTCGTCAAAGATTATATTCTAGGAATGATGCTATGAGTCTTGCTATGGTTTGAAGGATTGTCTATGGAATGAAGCATGCAATTGAAATCAGAAGCACTATGTGTATGAAGATATTGGATTGGTGTCTACACATATCTTATTGATTTAGTGCTTAGTTGAGGAGATTGGTGTCTCCAGTAGGTTGGTGCCTACATCTTATTGAGCTGGTGCTCAGTTGAGGAGATTGGTGTCTCTAGTAAGTTGGTGCCTACATATTGCTAAGTTGGGGCCCATTTAAGGATATTAATGTCTCTTATAGGTTGGTTTCTACAATATTTTTAACAGTAGGTTGGTGCCTACAGACATTTATAAAGATACGTTTATGGTTTTCTTTCGATTGGGTTTTCCATGTTAAATTTTATGCATTATGATTATGTGATTACTGTTTATTGGATAATGAATGATTGATGAATGGTTAAACAAAGTAAAAAGTATTTCATATTGATTCACCCCAACCCCTCTCAGTATAAGCATTAGTTCAACACATGCAACCCAAGTTGCAGCAGAGGAACCTCCACATCATACAATCCCTATGGGCCTCCCTAGTAGAGTAACCCATATTATCCTTTCCCTATTTCCCCACCACCTAATGCCATGCCACCACCAACACAACAATAGGTTGGTGTTAAATTTTTCCAACATTCTTCGGTCCAACGGGTTGGTGTTAACTTTGTCCAAAATTTGTTGATCCAGGAAGTTCAATCATTTGAACAACTGAACATGGTTAACCCTACAACCCAACAGAACAATTCCAAGAAGAAGGGAAAAAAACAAACCCAACCATGGAATCTATTCTGACCATGTCTAACACCACCCAATTACCAGTAAATACCCCTTTAATGATATTGTGTCCTAGTGGTGACCCTACCCCACGAGTACCAAGAGAACCTCTATTGCATGTATAGGGAAATGGAGATGATTGTTCCATATTTTTATCAATGATCTCCTAGACATGCCCATACTCAACTACTCTATTACTTGAAAACATTTTTTGCAAGTTATATGCTTGGGAAAGGAGATATTGCAACATGAGGAAGTGAGTTGCAAATATTGTGATGGCATGCCTCTTGGATTTCTTCCTCAAATATATTTTTCCCCTCATTTCCCCACCTTTTTCCCTCATATCAACCTACTATTGGATCATCATATGCATCTAGTAGTACATGACATCCCCCCTCCCCCAATGGTTGGGGGGAACAATCTAGTATATCTCAGGAACCACATGACACCTCTAGGTATCTGGGTTTCCCTGCATATCCATGAACCCTCATGCAATAGTCATAATTGAAATGGCATACTACCCATTCCCTAGTCCTATGCAAGCTAGCACCATGCCATTACAGGCTCAACAACATATTGGCATTAACTATGTGCAACCTTCATCAACGCTATAGGTTCAAGCATTTGAATAGTTGAACATGATTAATACTACTACCCAACAAAATAATGCCAAGAAAAAGTTACATATATGAATTTACGCCATGAATCCAAGTATAACTTCGTAGGCCATCCTTATCTTTATGTATACATCTCTAACACAGAATGATGAATGAACAATAAATGAAAGGACTCTATCCTTTATCTATATAAGAGGTAATACCATATTCAATATTCAAACTTGGATTTTATTTCAAGTTTGAAAGGGATAAATAGAATCATGGTTTAAGTATAATATTTGAGTGCAACCAATGTCTAGTATTTCAAGCATTTAGGTTGAAATTTTCTTCTTAATACCATAAATTTATAGGTAGTTATAAATTTGTTACATCTACATGTCATTTTAAATTTACATTGTC
>ML783830.1:637398-649031 GCA_009831015.1 Picea engelmannii
TAGTATTTCAAGCATTTAGGTTGAAATTTTCTTCTTAATACCATAAATTTATAGGTAGTTATAAATTTGTTACATCTACATGTCATTTTAAATTTACATTGTCTTAACAGTCGGTATGCTTATTTTTCTTAATTTACTAAAAGCTACATATGAATGGAAATGCATATGGCTTTGGGATATGAAATTGTAGCTAGTGAAGGGATTTTTTGTCATTGGCATAGTTAGGGGTTGGAAATATTCTACATTTTCTAAAATCCGTCATGAAATTGTGGATGATGGAGTCATTGGATATCCTTTTGAGTTTTTTGGTAGTAAATGTCACCCGTTAAATCCAAAGAAAGAGAAAAAATGGACAATGGAAACAACGACTATAGCCATCAAGAGGAAACTAGACAAATTGGAAATTGAAACTTTTGGATCAAGTGTAGTGAAAAAATATCCAAATGTTGGAAATATTGGAGAGCATGTTGAGGAACCTATGCATAAACAACCAAGATTTGAAAGTGTTTCCCAATCTGTAGGACAATGCATATCTATTGATCATGTTATCGCACAATCTATACTTGCCCAAAGCCTAACGACAAGTAGGCCTAGATTGACATAACACAAAGGTACTCCTATCATTGCCACCCTAATAGGATACTTATTTATATTTAGGAGGATAAAAAAATCACTCCAAGCGAGACGTCCCCAGACCTAGTTGGTTGATGAAGGGTAAAAAGACCAGGTAAAACCCACCCCTCTCTCTAGGTCACTTGAGGAAACAAATCACTTGGTAAAGTTTAAGCGGGAAAAAGGAAAAGTGAATGAATGGTACCTGCCCTTTATCAATAAAAAAAACAAACGTTAGCAACAAGCAATGATATTAATGTTTCAAATCAATAACTTTAAGATATAAATATGCTACTGAAACACTAAAACATGAAATGCATAGGAGCAACAAATATGTCTACAAATTGCAAGGTATGATGGCAACAAATAATATAAAGACTTTGCAATTTGATAATACTTTGTCAGTCACAATTTCAAGATTTAAAACAAGTCAATAAATGACTTCAATAGGCTGTCAAAACACTTGTAACAACAGTAAAATGATAATTATGGAAGCAACAAAACCACTTCAGAAAGTACTTAAATTAGGAAATTTAAACAAACACTTTAGCATATAATGATAGTAGTTTTCCTAGTACAAGTGTTGGGTGGTGTTATAAACAATTTGAGGGTTGTTAAGGGGCTGCAATGATGGCTGCAACAGTAATTACAACAACAACAATAATTTCCTACACCTTAAAAAGTCTATTTTTGGGATAGACGGAGGAAAGTTATTAGGGAACATAGTATCAGAAGGGGGGATTTCTATTGATCCATAAATAATCCAATCTATAAGGAATGTACGCCCCCCTACTAATAAAAAAATCCTTCAATCATTCTTTGGAAAAATAAACTTTATTTGAATATTTGTTCCAAATTTTGTTGAGAGAGTAAAACCCATGAGTGCCTTTCTTAAGAAGTATGTGGCATTCAGATGGGATGACAAGAGTCTACGATTCTCTAAAGACATAAAGAATGCCATTTCCCAAGCCCCGGTTTTGGTTAGCCATGATTATTCATGTGATTTCATGATATTCTCATTTGCTTCTCAAGATACCATTGTAGGTGTCTTGTTGCAAAAAGATGTTGATGATCATGAGCACCCTATTGCATTCATGAGAAAAGTCCTTAGGGATTCAGAATTGAATTATTCAATTACTGAAAAATAGGCTTACACCCTAGTTAAATCCATCAAGCACTTTAGAGTTTACATTGGATATAACAATATTAATGATTATGTCTCATAACCATTGGTAAAACATGTTTTGTCACAACAAGATTTCATGGGCACTAGGGGTAAGTGGGTTTCCAAAATCCAAGAATATGACTTAGAGATAAAACCCACAAAGATCATAAAGGGACAAGGGCTAGCTCAGATATTGACTGAAAGAAATGAAGAAGCCATACAAATGGGAGAAACCAAGAAAGTGACTATGGTGGTAAGTGAACCAGAACATGATGAATGGTATTTCGACATAATATACAGCCTTAAAAACTTGTCTTGCCTAGACCACCTGATAGACTATAAAAGAAGGGCTCTAAGACTCAAAGCTATGAAGTATTGTTTAACTAAAGATGGTTTAGGTTGGAAAAACCCATATGGAGTTCTCCTTATATCTGTGAACACAGATGAGGCTAACAGTTTTTTGAAGGAGCTACACTCGTGGTATTGTGAGGGGCACTTTGTTGCCCGTACTACTGCTCACAAGATTTTGAGATCTAGATATTACTGGCCAACAGTGTTCACTGATACTCACCGATATGTCCGCTCATGCAAACCCTATCAATACTTTGTAGGAAAACAAAAACTCCCTGCACAACCTCTAAGGCATGTGATTGTAGAA
The DNA here is from genome assembly GCA_009831015.1 of Picea engelmannii. Taxonomy (NCBI): domain Eukaryota; kingdom Viridiplantae; phylum Streptophyta; class Pinopsida; order Pinales; family Pinaceae; genus Picea; species Picea engelmannii. Next base: position 639,834 of record ML783830.1, read on the forward strand.
ACCCCTTTTCAACAGTGGGGTTTGGATTTTATTGGTGAATTTAAGGATAATTCAAGTAATGGTTACCGATGGATTTTGACCACCACAGATTATTTCACTAGATGGGTAGAATTTGTTCCTACAAAGAAGGATACTAAAGATGTGATCATGAAATTCTTGGAAGAAAGAATCATAACAATATTTTGAGCATCCGCCAAAATCACCACTGACAATGCCAAAGCCTTTAGCTCCCTTGCTTTAGCAGAATTTTGTTTCAAATATGGCATCATTATATCCCACCCGTCAAAATACTATCGCTAGGGGAATGATTTGGCAGAGTCAAGTAACAAGAATCTCATGATTATAATCAAGAAGGTTGTGGGAGAGAATAAGAAGGCCTGGGATATCAAGATCAAGTACATCATGTGGGAAGATCGTATAACAACAAAGACTTCAATAGGAAAAAACTAGTTTGAACTAGTATATGGGTTGGAGGCTAAACTACCTGTGAATCTAGAAATTCCCATCCTCCACTTTTCCCAACAATACACCACAAAAGAAGAAGCACTTCAAGGATGAATTGACCAGTTGGTGGAATTAGATGAATCTAGGAGGATTGCTTTGAACCAAATGGCAAGAAGTCAAGAGAAGGTTAAGAAAAATTTTGATCACAAAGAAAAGGAGAGGATTTCAAAGAATGGGATCTAGTGTTATTATGGGACAAAAGAAGAGAGAAACCTAGTATGCACAAGAAGTCAGACAAATTATGGACAGGTCCTTACAAGATTGCGATTCAAGTAGGAAAAAACTATTTTAATTTAACAATGCTTGAGGGAAAGGCTTTGAAACTACATGTGAATGCTATCCACATCAAGCATTACATCCCACCGAAAACATGACAGGTAATTACTAGTAAGTTAGAATAGGTAGGCATTTTGCATCCATTGTACATACCATTGCATATCATGTTAGCATAGTTGTAGTTGCAACTTTCATATTGTCTTGTTTAATTATGTATATATGTATTCTCATAATCATATGTTAGACTAGAGATGATTTTATTTGTTTATTTTATCATATATGGACAAGGGGTGATATCACCACCCTAGGGATTACTAACGTCTTTTGTTGAAATTTAGTAGGCACATGTCATACTAGATATATTGAGGTTCTCATGCACTCTATGGTGAGTACGAGTCCCCAAGTTGGAGCCATATGTTAGCCCATAGCCTAGGGATAACTAAGGAGATCATGTATTGAGGCCCAAAGGTATTAGACATGGAGTACCGAGAGCCAACTAACTTTAGCATAGCCCCATAGGTCCCCTCTTTTCTTCAATGCAGTCCACATATCACTAGTAGCAGTATCCATCACACCAACCTAGTCTTGAAGTAGCAATGAGTCTTGCTCCATGAGGTAATGATTCTGGGTATCATGGTATGTATCACTCTGATTTTTGAAGCACTTGAACATGTTGTATCATAGTACTCTCCATTTCATGACGTTTTCTTGCAAATTATTCTCTTTGCCTCATTCAAACTTGGAAGGGTGACACAGTGCCCTAGTAAGTTAATTTCCCTTTAGGATGGGTTGCTACTGGGTGGATCTGTGAAAATTCATCATCCTTTCATTCCATACTTATCACTTTCCATTTTCATTCCTTCCATATCCCCTATCCTTTCTTGGGCATTGGGATTGTCTACACAAGGAAGGGTTATACCTTATCTCGTGGGAAGAAGGGGCTAAAGGCCCAGAGGGTAAAAGTAGTTGGCAAAAGTTAAAAGCCAATTTGGAAACCTTCAAGATGCTTCACCTAGGGATCCCCGAGAATGGTCGACAACACATGTATTCCAATAGAGGATGAATACCTTCAGTAACCACTCACATAACCAGATCAAATATCAACACACTGATGTTTTCACATGGTAAAACCCCTACAGGGAAACATCCACAGCCCCAGCTAACGCGGCCACTTGGAGCAGTTTATTAATGAAAATAAAAAGATTACAGAGAGATTTTACAAGAGAGTTTCTCACAATCGATCATCAGCAAATGACCCTCCATGCTCTTTAAATAGAGATCATGAACCAATCGGGTGTTAATCCATGGATCAATTTTTGTTAAGATCGAGGAGAGTACGGACCATCAGATCACTCGATGTCGGGAACATATCGTGAACGTCGGATTTCCTAACTACAAATGCATACTAATGCATACTAAAGAAACACACTTTTACCTAATGATACATTAGACCAAGTAGATCTTAACTAACTCCTAAGTGTCTATATCCTAACATCCCCCCTTAAGGACAACTTGGGACAGGATTAAAGGATTTACAATAGTGACACAATAGGTGAAGGAAGGAGGCATTAGAGCATATCCCCCCTTAATGACAAATTCCTGAACTCCTAACATAGATCGAAGTTTGGAGAACTTCGATTCTGTAAGAGACTTTGTGAAAATGTTTGCAACTTGACATTCTATAGGACAAAATAGCACTTCAATAACTTGATCATGAATGAGTTTTCTGATGAAGTGCATGTGGAGATCATTGTGTTTGCTACGCTGATGTTGAACTGGTTCTTTGGCGATCTTGATGGCACTCTGATTGTCACACCAAAGGTTGGTCAGATGTTTCTGCTGGAATCCAAACTTTGAAAGGATTTGTCGAAGCCACAAGGCTTGCTGACTTACATTTGCCACTGCTCAGTACTATGCTTCTATTGAAGAAAGTGCAATAGCCTGTTGTTTCTTACAGGCCCAAGTGATGGGTCCTAAACCAAGGCTGAAAACATAACCTGCAGTAGACTTCTGATCACCAGGGTCGCCAGCCCAATTTGAATCAATGAAACCAACCAATAAAGGAGTCCCCCCTGAACTATAGTGTATCCTAAACTGAACTGTACCACAAACATAGAAAAGTATCCTTTTAGCTTCTTTCCAATGGCTTTCATGGGGTGTTTGCATAAACCGAGCAACAAGATAAACATCAAAGGAAAGATCAGGACGGGTATGAGTCAAGTATAAGAGGATACCAACTAACTGATGGTACAGGGCGGCATCAACTTTGGGAGAAGTACAGGTGGTAGTAATCTTGACTCTAGACTAGAAGGGAGAAGCGGTTGGTTTACAATCGTCCATGTGAAAGCGACAAATAAGGTCACAAGAATACTTAGATTGGGAAAGAAAAATTCCTTCATTGGTTTGCAAAACTTGGAGGACAAGGAAGTAGTGCAAAAAACCTAAGTCTGTCATTTCAAATTTCTTCTTAAGGTTGGTTTTCACATGGTTTAAAATTTTTGAGTCACTACCAGTAAGGATAAGGTCATCAACATAAAGGACAAGGATTATAAGATGGCTTCCTACTTTCTTGTATAGACATTAGGGTCAAAATGGCATCTAGAGAATCCAATGGCAATAAGAAAGGTGTCCATTTTGGCATACCAAGCTCAGGGAGCTTGCTTGAGACCATAAAGAGATTTATTAAGGCGTCAAACAAGGCTAGAGTCATTTTAGACATAGCCAGGATGTTGTTCCATGTAGATTTCTTCTTGAAAATCTCCATGCAAGAAGGTGGATTTAAAATCCATCTGATGGACCTCCCATTTATGTGAGGCAACAAGGGCAAGAACAAGGCAGATGGAATTCATTTTTTCTACAGGGGCAAAGGTTTCATGATAGTCAATTCTTCAACTTGGGAAAATACTTTGGCAACTAAACAAGCCTTGTGTCTTTCAACACTTCCATATGATGCATACTTAGTTCTGTAGACCCATTTACATTTGACAAGTTTTCTTCCTTTTGGAAGAGGTACAAGATCCCAAGTATCGTTTTCCATTAAAGAACGATACTCTTCATTCATTGTTGTATCCCAATCTATATGACCTGAAGCTTCTGTAAATGTCTCTAGATCATGAGTTTCTGAAAATTGAGCCAAAAGAGAAGAGGCTTGCTGGAACTTTGAACATGTCCGACATTGATCTGAAGCATCACCGACAAGATCACCAGTTGCTTCTCATGTTGAACGGACCCATCTAGGAAGCGATGGAACTGGTGTTGGTTCAAGTTCAAAGGACTCATCTAGAGGAGGGTAAGCAAGCGGAGGTGGATTTCCATCCTCACTATCATCATTTGAAGAGGAAACAAGATTAGAAGAAGGCACAAATGTCGAAGATGGATTGTAGGCTAAAGAAGGCACAACTGTCGAATTAGGCTCGTAGGACAAAGAAGGCACAAATGAAAAATTAGGCTCACAGACCAGGAGATTTTCATCAAATTTAACATCTCTTCTAATAATAATTTCATTACAATGTGATTGAAGAAGTCTGTAACCTTTGACATCTTCAGAATAACCAAAAAATATATGCTTCTCACTTTTAGGCTGCAATGATTTCCTTTTCTCATCAGGAATGTGAGCCCATGCTATACTACCAAATACATAGAAGTGACTTACATCTGATTTAATTTTAGTCCAAGCTTCTTCCATTGTTATATGTTTAAAAGCATTTGTGGGAATGTGATTTACTATGTAATTTTTACAGTTGATGGCTTCCGCCCAATACTTTATACTTAATCCCTTAGATTGGATCATACAATTAGACATTTCTTTTAATGTGCGGTTCTTTCTCTCAGCAACACCATTTTGTTGTGGTGTATATGGAATAATGTATTGCATTTGGATTCCCTATGTAGTGTAGTAATTTGTAAAATTATTGTTCACATATTCGCCTCCATTATCTGTTCTTAACCTTTGAATTTGATGTCCATATAACGTTTCTACAAGGGCCTTGTAGGCCAAAAACTTGTCAAAAACTCCGCTCTTAAGTTTTAAGAAGTAAACCCAAGTACGTCTAGAAAATTCATTTATGAAAGTTAAGAAATAATTGCACCTAGAAAAAGAAGGAGAAGAAAGTGAACCACACAAATTAGTGTGAACAAGCTGCAAAGGACCTGAGGCGTGCCAAGAGGCAAGTTTTTCAAAATTGTCCCAATGATGTTTGTCGAGAACACAACCGGCACAAACACCATCTCTGTATGAAACAAGAGGAAGACCAGTCACCGTTTGTTGATTACATAGTTGCTGCAATGAGCGATATTTTAGATGACCAAACCGCTCATGCCAAAGTTTTCTCAAGTCATTGCTATGAGCAACAAAAACTTATGAAAAACATGATGACCCAAAGTTGTCAAACTTGTACAACCTAGTATCATCAACAATTCCAGTTGCAAGAACATGATTAGGATCTTTTAATCCTTGATTACAACTTGGTGAGGTGAAAACTCTACAGTTTTACCTTCACCTAAATGAGTGATTTGATATACTGATAGAAGGTTACAAGAAAGACTTGGAACACATAATACATCATTGAAATGGCCATTTTCTACTTGTATTGTTCCATATCCTTCAACACCAAGAGATCTATCATCACCAACAAATATTTTCTTGGTGTTACATTCATTTAGAGTAGAAAATATGTCTCCATCCTTACCCATATGATAAGATTCTCCAGAATCAATAAGCCACTTATCAGAAGTAGAAGTAGAAGGTGTATTGAAGGAGAAACCAGAAGCAGAAAGTGCATGTCCATGAGAAGAAGAAGAAGAAGTAGGATCAATATTGATGTTGTGCTTCTTCATCCATGCTTCTAAAGCTACCATATTCTTGAAACATTTGGACTCATCATGACCATCTTTATCACAAAAGTTGCAATGTCTATCAGTCTTCTTATTTTTATATTTTTCTCCTTTGTCTCCATTCGGAGAAAAAACTGTCTGAGTGGGTTTGAGACCCTTATATTGCTTGTTGTTGTGGTGAGGATTTTGCTTCTTTGGATTCTTGGGCTTATCTTTCTACTGGGAAACTAAGGCTTTGTTGGAGCTACCTGCAGTGTTGATCACTCCAAGTTGTACAAGCTTATCTTCCTCTCTAATCAAAGAAGCACAAAAGGACTCAAGAGTGGGTTTTTCATGAGATTTCCCTAGAGCCTCTCTCATGGCATAAAAGGTAGATACAAACACAGAATATTCACTACCTAGCTTAGAAAGAATAATATAGATGCAACACTCTTCTCCATTTTTATCTTACATTCTTCACATAAAATTCTGAGTGTTTTAAACCTAGATAGATAGTCTCCAAGGCAAGAAAAATCACTTAGAATCAAGGTCAGTAATTGATTTTCTAACTGTTGTGCTCGAATAATATTGATTTTACCAAACACAGATTCAATCTTGTCCCAAGCTTCTTCGGGGTCATCAATTTATTTAAGGTGGTATCTTAAATCAAGAGAGATAGACATTCAGATTAGTCCACGCGCTTCATCACTCCTATTAGCCCATTTTGATTTCTTATCATCATCAGTGGGTTCTTTTTCCTTTCCCAAGGTAATCCGGTACAAGCCTTTACTTCTTAATCAATCTTCCATATGAGATTTCCATTGGAAGTAGTTGGTGTTGGTAAGAAAAACATTACTTGTAGAATCCATATTAAATATGTAGATAATATGGATTTTAAAAACTAAAACTGATGATCTGGATGGAAAGAACTCGAAAATTAATGCAGTTTTAAAAAAAACAGCACTGAAAACAGACTTCGGATGTGAGAGTTATGCCCTTTTTTAAAAAAGACATAAACGGTAACCAAATGACCACATGATAGTGTAAGCTACTTTATGAAGTGACCCACTGGTGACCCACTTTTATAAAGAGAAGTGGGGATCACTTTTACAATGAAGTTACTTTATAACAGAAAAGTTGCATGCAAAATAAATAACTCTAAAATAAAATATTAAAGCTACTTATAGTGATTCACTTTTATACTTGAAGTGAAATACACTTTATAATTTTAGCATGAACTTTTTCAAAAAAGGTAACAAAAGAGAGACTTGAACTCAAGACCTCTTACTTAATAAGGCAACTTTTAACCAAATGGTCTAGAAAATCATATTGTAAAGTTCAGAAGGAGGATTGTTGTTGTTGTTGTTGTTGAAGATGGCCTTGGAGAGTGTGCTAAAAAAAAAACTCTTTTCACACAAGAAAAAAATTTTGCTTCTCGACAACAACAAGGGTTAGATCTCGGTTAGCTTACCCAGAATATGCACCTTTTCCTATCTGTTTCTGATTTTTCGAGATCGAACAAGGTGTGGGGAAAAGAATATACACAGATATAAAAGAGTAGCAACCCGGAAACAAATAATATCAAACCAAAATAAAACTTTTCAAAAATTTAAAAAATGCGTATCCAGGCTTTATACCTCCGAATCTAACTATAATGGTCGTATCTTGGGCAAACGGAAACCTTTTCGAGTGAAACAAAAAGTGTTTCTAACTGAAAAGAGTGCTCCGGATGCAATGGAACAATCCTATCAACCTAGAAATGTACGAAAATGATATAAAATGGAGATGAGGCAACTCGGCTTCACGATCTCGATCTACAACAAGAGCGGGTCTTCAAACAGGCTCTGATACCATGTTCGACAACACATGTATTCCAACAAAGGAAGAACACCTTCAATAACCACTCACATAACCAGATCAAATATCAACACACCAATGTTTTCACATGGTAAAACCCCTACGAGGAAACATCCACGGCCCCAACCAATGCGGCCACTTGGAGCAGTTTATTAATGCAAAGAAAAAAATTACAGAGAGATTTTACAAGAGAGTTTCTCACAATCGATCATCGACAAATGACCCTCCATGCTATTTAAATAGAGATCATGAACCAATCAGGTGTTAATCCACAAATCAATGTCCGTTAAGATCAAGGAGAGTATGAACCGTCGGATCACTCTATGTCAGGAACATATCATGACCGTCAGATTTCCTAACTACAAATGCATACTAATGCATACTAAAGAAACACACTAAGAAACACACTTTTACCTAACGATACATTACACCAAGTAGATATTAACTAACTCCTAAGTGTCCAAATATCCTAATGGAGAAAGCAGTGAAAAACTTCTCACTAAGAAAAGGGGACCCAAAAGATAACATAAATACTCAAGGTACTAGTTGATGGATCAGAGGTCTCATCATGAGCCGACCTATTATGACCATGGGAATGTAACGATATGACACTACCACCTATCTTGTTACCAAACCAGGATAGTGGATCTTGGTGGAATAACCAAGAGAAAGGGGGTCTCATCACAAGTTGGCCTTCTCATTTCTGTGAAATGTTTGTGGATAACGCTGTCACCTATGGCCATCAAGGTAGGACAATGTCCCTCAACTATTTCCTTGTAGCACAAGAGAAAAATATCAAAAGAAAATAAAGCTAAGAGTAAAAGCAATAAATGGGCTAGGAAACAATTGCATCCATGATAAGGTGCAAATCTCCCTCCACAAAGGCACCCATAGGTAAGACTCTACATTTCCATGTTATGACATGCACCCCATACCCAAATATTTACCCCATGTCACCTCATACACTTACATGACTTGGACTAGACTCCACCTAGGAAATACCCAAAACTTAAGAGAGGTTAGCCCAACAGGACAACCTGAGACCTTGTGAAAACCTAACTTGTCAGATTGCATAATGTATTTGAGCATTTGTTTGGGGCTAAGGTGGGTTTGATGCACATGTTTGGGTAATTTATTTATTGGATGTGATTTACATGCTATGATCCCTGTGACTTATGAACCCCTGGAGGGTGTACTTGTTGTTGCTACATGACCTTTCCCAGTGGAAAAGTACACATGAGGGAATGATTAGCCCAAACCTTCATGGGGGCCCAAATCCCATAGATAGATGCTGAAACCACATCTAGGGCTAAGAAGATACTAAAGGATTGCACCAAAATAAAGAAGGATGTTGCCTTTGGAGGCACTATGGAAGACCCAGACCGAGGGTTTCATTCTCCTCCCACCTGAATGTTGTCCTTGGAAGGCATTGGAAGTCACCTCTACAGCCCTAGAAATCACCTGTTAGTTGGGGCTATCACCTTGGAGGCATTCATGAGGCTATTGGCATGTGTGGGAAAATTTTAGGCCTCTGGAAGCCCAACGTTTCATATCCTTTGCCCAATATTCCACACTTGAGGCCCAACGTCATCCTAGGAGAGCATGGCATCACCTTTGGAGGCCTAATTAGATGCAAATTGAATTTATTTTGGTAAAAGTGTAATTTTTGAATAAACTGGCCAGGTCGTCCCTGATATTTTGACCTAAAATAATTAAAGGTCATAATTTTTGTATAAATAGACATAAAGT
>ML783830.1:654905-702195 GCA_009831015.1 Picea engelmannii
TGGGATTTAATCTATTTGTACACTTTGACAACTAATATCAATTCAATCGTTATCCTCTTAAACACACTTAACCATTTACGTAGTTCATATCTCACTTTGGCATACAAAAGGCTTGTGTTTGATTTCACTTTATTAGGATAAATTATGTGATCCATTTTACGAATCGAGTTTTGGTGGGGAAGGAAAGTATGGATTATAGGATATGGAATGTTTCAAGAGAGAGTGACTTATCCATCTCAATCAATTCTATCCATTGGCATGAGAATGCATGAGCTGATAATTTCCACCATCATGAACTCCCTCTAAAGTGTAGTAGATTCCACTTTTCCATCCCTTATTCACTCATCCCTTTCATATTTTAAAGGGTAGGGTTGGGGAATCATCCAAAGGTTCCACATTTATCCATCCCCCCTTTTCAATTTGTCATAAAATAGCAAGTTATTTAATCTTTCTAAGGTCATTTCATGTTCTTTTGGGCTAAGGATCCCATTCATTAGAGCCATTCTATAGCAAGAGAAATAATTGCACCCTTGTAAGTAATAAAAGAACATAAAAATTGATTAGTTGAATGGTATAGTCTCCAAAATACAACACTTGACCATGATCATTTAGATTAGCCACGACAAAAATCAATTATATTGTAAAACTTGATGCATGTTGTTTAGTTCTAGATTTAGGAAAGATATCATTTCTTGATCACATTTCCATAGGTCGGGTCTCCTACCATCATACATAAAGGGAACTTGATTGATTATTGTGATTCAAATAAGTTGCTCAGATTGGGTCCAACACCCTTAGAACATTTTTTTCCAAGTAACATTAACTCAATTTGCAAATCAAAAAACATATCCATATGAGTTTATTTTTACTATAGTTGGGTTATTATTGGAATGTAGGACATATTTTTTTTATCAAAACGAATTCCTAGAAGGGCATGATCATTGTAGTTGTGATAAATCTGAGAGACTACTAAAAATTGTGATAAGTTCGCGAAGACTCTGATTATAGATGTGATAAATCCTATCCAATCCAAATATTGTGTCAAACATGGGGTCATAGTATGCCAATAGCTAGTATGCCAATGCATTTCAAGGGTTTTTTTCGAAGAGGTTGTTTTGTGTGATGGTTTTGTCAGGGTCTCAAAGAGGGATGCAAGAAGGTTCTCCTTCCTCTAGGCCAATTTCTTCCTTCTTCCATACGACATATTTTTCTAGTAGCTTGATTGTCTTATAGACATCCTTGAAATGACCATTTTGAAAATAAAAGTGTCATCCTTTTTTCAATTCTATGGACTTTGGTAGAATAATTGTGTTGAAATCAACCAAGAAATCTTTATTATTAGTCATGTTTCACATCGCAAATCTCGAAGTCTCTACAAATCAAGTAACCTCATTGCATCAATGTGTCCATGGCCTTCCTATTGGTCTTTTCGAATCCCTCTCTAGTTGAAATCATGTTGTGAGGGGAGGTTTGTCTACCCCACATTCATCATCTTTAATAAGAATCATATTTGTGTAAACAATTTTACAAAAAGTTGAGAATTGCATTAGGAAAGAAACATAGTGTTCTTTGGATTATGTCAAAGATGAATGAACACAGATAATGAACATTAAGATTATACAGATGTTTCTAGGATGTGTTATTATGGTAGCCTGACCATTGACATGTGTGGTCATAATGTTGACTCTCGCTTAATAATACAAGTGTAAGTGAGAAATCACCATTAAGAAAATCAAGTTTTTGCAACATGTAAGACAGTGAGTTGATCAGTGGATCAATTTTTTACCCATCATGCTACCCACTACCACCTTGTTGAAAAGCCGTTTCATAACAAATTCTTAGTAATTAGAATAATGGAAGTGAAAAGGCACACTTACAATCTTTTTATCTGGCATTAATCATGGATTTGACACAAGAAAAAATCATGATGAATGGTTTACAATCATGATAAAATATTTCCTACAAGACTCTACCTTTAATTTTTTTCGATGGAGTTCACAAATTTTTTTCTAATGGATTGATTTCCTCCACAATGAAGGGTTTGGTGAGTTCTGATGGAATTCCCTCCAAATCTTGGATTCATCTGATACCTATCTTGAATAATCCCATGGGCTTGTTGTGTATGCCAATTGTCATAACCACTTGGCATACACAATAGGCCCTATTGGCATACATAGTAGGCCCCTGGGCCTATTGTAACATGACATTTCACAATATTTTATAAACTTGATCTAGTTACCACTAGTCACCTATAGATAATATAATGTTGTGAATAACACTTATGTGACCAACATTATTACTTATTTACTATATTGGTTTGCATATCGATAACCTAATATTTTACATCATATGCAAGATGGTATATTACAACAGTACATGAAATCTGAGCCCATCCCCAAAAATATTGATGATCTTGTAAAATTTGTTGTGGAAGATACTTGGTAAGAAATGCTCATTGATTTTGACAAAAATAGTATTGATCTTCTTGTTCACATGCTTTTAATTGATGCACAGTTGATGCTACTTAGATGTTCTCATATATTATGTTTTAACAAAATGGTAATTCTATAGAAATTTACATTTTTGTTTGCTTCTAGACTAAAATATATGACCAAGAATCCTATAATTTATTGTATTGTCAAGACAATAACGTTGAAATTTTTATTCACCCTGCTAGCTTTAGTATAGCACAAAAATAGACCAAAATAATCTAAATTGTCATGAGGACTTGACTGGTCTTGTTAGCTTGAGAACAATATTTGTAGACTGTGAGCAATTTGATAAGTGATGTTGTTGGGTTTCAGACACATTTCAGAGCTTCCTAGAATTGTTTAAGTTTCTTGATGTGCTGCCTCTATCTTTGTTGGATAGAGTTGTTGAAGAAATATTTATCACACTCAACTTGTTTATCCAGACCTTTCATAACCCTTGTGGGGATCCCATTTAAAAAATATGCAGCAGTTATTGGTATAGGTTCAATTTCTCATCAATGAAGTAGATGTGACATATGAGTCTTTTCATTGGTATTAACTAATGACATGTTCAGCCTCTAAAAAGGTACAAAAAGAGTATAACTAAGTAGAACAGTGGGATGTTATAAAAATCAACATAGAAGAGACATTTCCACCATAATTGCATTCTTTTAAAACTTGAAAATACACTTGCAAAATGTTGAGATATGCATGCCACCTATATACTCTTCAATTGTCTTTCTTGTTATGGTCCCATTTGAAATTGGAAATTGTCTTATTTATTCATCCTGGAATCCATAGTCATAGTCCTACACCTCACGAATTATTGGTACTATTGGAATTTAGGAACAAGCATAGGTCCATTGTAGCCCCATGTCAAAAAACTTAAGATGCCAATGTTTTTGCAATGCTTTCTTATGGTTAAATAGTCTTTATGGGTGGGAAAACATTGAGATCAGTACCTCAAGTTTTTTTAATACCTTGTGCATAATATATCTAGGGTTGAGATGGAGTACACAAGGTATTTAGGTCAACCTTTTTTTGGTGTTGTAACACCCTTGTTTCCTCCATCTTGTAATTAATCATTAATCATAATCACCATGCTATGACATGGGAACAGTGTAAATGCATTATTGTTTGGATAGACAAACAAATGATTGTGGGGGTGAAGCCTTGAAAGTAATAGCCATGATATCACTAGAGGAAAGAAAGTGAAAAATATAAGAAAGGGTTCATTATATCAAATGACCCCAAATTTCCCTTGTTGAGGATAATAAACCCCCTCCAGATCCCAAGGAGAGAAATCAATTAATGAAGAAAGGACTGGTGGTTGAACCATCAACCAACCCCATGAATGAAAGCATGGTCTAGCTGAAGAATGTTAGCCCAAAGTACCACAGGGTCCTGCAGACCTAGATTGACTCGAGTTTTCCTTCTGACAAAAGGAACAGGATATGAGGGATGTGCGTGCAAGGCACATAAGAGAATAAAGAGAAGAGTGGAGAATGAGAGAATATCTCCAGCTGAGAATGGGAAGAAGCCATGAGATTGATGCTGAGGAAGCATCTGATAAACCACATTGAGGCCATAACAAAGAGAGAAAATCCCTGAGAGTTTGCAAAGAATGGGACCTGAGTAGAAGACCGCGAGCTTGATTTTGATGAAGCATCTGATAAACCTCACAGAAGATGTGAACGAGAAAGGATCGATGAGAATCGACATAAATTCCCTAGTGATATCATGGCTTGGCACGGGGGTGGCCAGAGTGCTAAGAATGAATACCTCTGAGCCTATGGTTGGGTGGAAAGGAGAACACCCACAGTCAATTAGTTGGTTGCAACTTGTAATAGATAAGTATTCTCATATTCTGTGTAATTGAACTGTAACTATGAATTAAAGTTGGATATCTTATGAATGTTTCCACGATGTTCATGTTGGCTTGATAATCAGACTATATCCATTTATATTTGCTTGATTGTGTATGTAAGCAAGTAAGGAACTATATGGTTTGTACACATAAATGCTCAAGCCTTCTAGTGACTCAAGTTTAAGCAGAATAACTGTGAGTTCGTCGACCTTGGACATGGTTTCTCGTATGCATGGCGACACTTCCAATTGTTTCGAGCCTCCTGGGAAAAAGGAGTTTGATAAGCTCAAGAGAAAGAGAGAAAAGCGTGCTCCAGTGCCTAAGTCCTTCAAAACTGATGAAACTCAGGAAGGATAGCGAGATTCAAGCCTTGAAAGGGGATACCTTTCCATTTGGAAGACGAGTGAATGAGATCCGTTTGGGAGGACCCATATGACCAACACCTAAAGACCTTAGGCTAAGTTTAAGGGAGATAAGACATCCTGGCTTCGGAGCTCCGGAAGTTCGGGACTTCGGAGTATTATAAACCTTACTAGCCTTAAATTGGCCGAAGGTAACTGGGAGATTCGGTTACCAGCAAGTTGACCGACAATGAATAGTTTCCCTAGTGTCTAGGTGAATCTATCTTACCGTCTAAAACCGGGATCCAACTACCCATCGCAAAGTAGCGCAAGCAACTGATCGAGAAGTTTGGGGAATTCCCTTAGCCTTTGGATCTACACCAAGATGACTTCGGCGAAGTTCCACTTCGGGAGAATGGAGATGCTATAGCATCAAACTCCATGAAGGCCAAAGTTACGAAGTAGCGGAGACCGTTGATCCAAGGGGTACATGGACCAACCTTGGTCGTGAGATCGAAGGGCTTGAAGGACGGTCAATATGGAGTGATGCAGTGTAGTGACATCACCCAGGGTCACATGGACCCAAGTTTGATGTGCCATGTGTCACTCATATTCGTGCGTATCCCATACCTTATAGACCCATTGAAATGTGACATGTGTCCCCCCTGACCCTTACATGTGTCAATATCTAGTGCAATCCACTTAGGTAAAGTGATTGGTAGAGTGACCGAAACTCTAGGAGTCCGGGACTTCGAGGATTTAGAGGATTTGGGAGTAGTATTGTAAATGGACCAAAAGGCCCAGAGCCCAGAGTCACATGGAAAGATTACGAGACTTCAGAAGTTCGGGACTCCGGGTGGTCTCGTGCGGAGATAGAGAAGAGGCATAAAACGCCAAAGTGTTGAAGCGTCGAAGTGTCGAAGCACCAAATCCCTCTACCACCAATATTATAGAGGAAGATTAACTTGCAACCCAAAGCTCATATTTGAGCATGGTAGTAGTCATTAGAATGCTACGGGTAAGTAGAAGAGGATGAAGACCTCAGACGAAGAATTTGAGATGTTAAGGAGAGAGAAATTTTGATGCCCCGTCGGGCGTATTACAAGTGCACATAAACACTATAGTCCACATCAACATTAAACAAAGAGTTGAAGCATCTGCCCTACTGGGGTTGTAGTATAACACCAAGCCCTTGAACCTAAGGCTATCTTATTGTAGTGGCATATCCCTATGTTGGGATGTTAGTGCACTTGTTTGCTTATTTTCAAATTTATTATTTGATTTGTAGGTGTATAAAAGTTCTATCATGATTCCATATTAAGGGGTAGAAATAAAAAAAGGTATTAAAAATATCTCGAAAAAAATGGATACCTAGGTTATCTGGTAAAAATAGGGGTTTTAAAAATTGTAAATATGTATTGGAAGGGGGTAAAAAAAAAAGATTTTGGGGGGGATTTTCAATATCTAGTGAAATTTCCTGCAGGGGTGTAGACCAATTGGCAAGTGTCGTGTAAATGGAAGGAAATGTAAAAAGGAGGTCTCAAGTTCGATTCTCAGCCCAATTTACCCGTGCCACATTCTTGCGAGCTATGTGGATGCACTTGGAGGTTATAGAGGCAGTAGACGAGAATCGACCCCATGTCACGTGAGTATGAGAACCGTGATTTTTTTATTCTGCCAGTCACAAAAAAACAAATCCAGTGAAATTAAGGGTATTCTTTAATATCCCACGAAGGAATATGCTATGTCACAAGTTCATTGAGTGAAGCCCCTGTGAGAATTACCTATCGTCATTGCAACTCATGTTACTGACAACATTGCATATTTAATGATTTTGTTCTTTGGTGCATAGGTATGCCATGGATGACTATAAAGCTTAAGTATGAGATGGAGTCATAGGGGAGTCATCCATGACTGATAGAGGACATGCTAGCCTTAAAAATCCATTTTTTCCGGGCATAAGTCTTGCCTAAATTAACTTTTCATCTGAAAAATCATGGGATAAGTCAGTGATGGTCAAATGTATTGGATGTGACCGATAATGATAATTTTTTTAAATTTTCATGATATTAATAATAAATAGGAAGGAAACAATGAATATAGCTCCACCTGCTCTAGAATAAGAGATGGAGTCGCTCAACTAATCAAAAAATAAATAAATGTTTTTTAATATTCCAGTAAAAATCAAAATATAATTTAACTAATGTAAAACTTTGAAGTGAAGACGAAAATTTATGGTCAACCCATGTTAATAGGTAGTCAATGACAAATTGATTACTATATAGACTACTTGAAGGCAAGTTAATTTTTGAACATAAATTTCTTTCCCCCACTTCTTTTTTATACAATATTGGAGCCTTTCCTTAAGATCTAGGTCTAATAATATATGAATTGTTTTCCCCCACTTATTTTTTATACAATATGGGAGCCTTTCCTTAATATCTGGTTCTAATAATATATGTGTTACCATCCTGCATGCTCTGTACTTATGTGTTTCATCAATGTCGGTCATTCGATCGAGTCTATCTCTAATACCCCTTAGTATATTGTCATTCGAGAGTTCTACATGTAAACATGGTAGCTTCACTCACACTAATTGTTTTGTAGATTCTTATGATCTTGTATCAAAGTATATTGGCCACTTCTGTATGGATAATAACGTCGATACCCAACACCATCAACCCTTCAACACCCTTTATGTGTCCTTTTTAGATTTTAAGAAGAACCCCATACATCCCCTTACCAACAAATGGAACTTTAGTGCATGACCCAAAAAAGGGAAAGATACTTTTTGGAGCCAATCATTTAAGGTTCACTTAGCAATATACCTACCATATAATTTACAGTTAGGGTTGCACTGTTATAATCCATAATTTTCTCTAACATCACGTCTTCCCTAGCCACCAATCTCACCCTACTTCACTTTTGCTTCGCACATTGCCTTGCCTTCATTTCCTTACTTTTACTTGCTTTATCCATATTTTTCTATAACCCTCCATCATCACCACTCAGTTCTTCCCATTCCAAGTTTATCCCTATGAAACCCAAGCCTCTCAATTCCAATTGTGTGCTTCTTTCCATGTCCTCCTGGTTCTGATGGCTTGCCTTTGTCTAAACCAAATTTGACTCAATTTCAACACCTGCATACCTATTCCCCACTTGGATTTGATAGTCATTAGAGTTGCACTATGAGCATCCTCTTCGACCTTACCTCCATACACATCAATGTGTAAATCCGCACCAGGTGTTTGGGTCCTTGTACCATAGCCTTTAATGATCTTTACATGACTGATATCTCCATCCTTTGAAAAATTTCAATCCATTTTTTTTCCTGACACTAAAGCCTTCTCCTGCAGGTTTAATGTTGTCATGGTATACATGGTTCATCACTAGGATAATGACCTACTACAGTCACAAGAATCTACCTTCCCTAATATGGGTTTGCAAAGTAATTATCTAGCTTCTCCTTGGACTCCATCTACCTCCTTGAAAGTCCATGATAATTTATTCTTACATCATAACTTATGTTTATTATTGAAATGATGTAGATATATTACTAGATTCCCTCATTATTGAATGGGTTTAGCACATTATGATATATTCTTACATAATAGTACATGTTTATGGAGTAGGTTCACAAGTGAACATATGTTTATGGAGTAAGCTAACAATTGGACATATGTCTATGTCCAATAAGCTAATAAGTGAACATATGTTTATGTAATTTTTAAAAAAATGTTGTCGAATACCACTCTTGAAATTTAACAAAAAATCACGACATTCCAAAAATTATATTGTTTTTCATTTTATGTTCATATAAATTAATATACTAGCATTTACAAAAAAAAATTATAAATTGCCATTAAAAAAAATATTATTGGTTATTTTTTAAGGTTCAAAGTAATAGAATCAAGCAATTAAAAACATGTTTTCAATATAAATACAAATGCATCACAAAAAAATTATAAATTGTCATTTAAAAAAAATATTATTGATTATTTTCTAATGTTCAAAGTAATAAAATCAAGTAATTAAAAACATGTTTTCAATATAAATACAAATACAAAATAAAAGAAAGTACATTACAAAACTACTATTTCAATTTAAAAAACAAATTTGAATCACTCAAAATATCAAAAACATAAATACAATCAATAACATACAAACTTTACTTAAGTGTACTACATTTTATTATTATTCTTATTATTTAAAAAAAAAAATACCATCATTTCCATTTAAGAAGAAATAAATTGAAATGTAATGTTAATAGCTTCAAAATCTTCAAAACAATAGTCTCATTTGGTTTAAATATCTTCACAACAATAATCTCTTTTGGTTCTTATTCTTATTGTTTGTTTTGTTATGTTATGTTAGAAAACATAAATACAATCAATAACATACACACTTTTACTTAAGTGTACTACATTTTATTATTATTCTTATTATTTAAAAAAAAATATATCATCATTTTCATTCAAGAGGAAATAAATTAAAATGTAATGTTAATAGCTTCAAAACAATAATCTCATTTGGTTTAAATATCTTCAAAACAATAATCTTTTTTGGTTTTGGTTTTGGTTCTTATTCTTTGTTTTGTTATGTTATGTTATGTTAGATGGTTGATATTATTAAGTTAGCTTTATTTGGTTTAAATATCTTCAAAACAATAATTTATTTTGGTTCTAGTTTTTATTCTTTGTTTTGTTAGATGGAATGTTTTTTTTTGTTTGTTAGAAATGTTTGTCACTTGCAGGGTCAATATTTCAATCGTTGACTAAGAAACCAAAATCCAGGGGCATTTAAGTCGTCAAAATCACTCGGGGATCACACCCAATGTAGGCCGCACCAACCCTTAACATGGATGGATTTTTGGGTGTCTCCTCCTGACTAAACACATCGTAAGGGTATTGAACTCGTGTCGCCTAACAATTAAAACCCACACCTTAACCGATTGAGCTAGCCAAAATTGACTTTTTTGGATGTATTAACTACATATCCAACAAATCATTTATTTGACTAAAAATAAAGGAATCAAATAATGATAATAAGAATGTTTAATATTCAAGAAAGCAATGTTCTACTCAATAAAAAATAACAACTTTTGGTTTATTCAAATTTTTTCCATAGATTTCACATTACATTATCTAGAAAGTATTATAAATATTAAGTGGTTAATAAATTTGGTTTAGGAATATAATTTGATGTAGTCTAAACATTCTACGTTTTTATCTTTTTCCTACGGGGTTTGTCCAAAATTTAGTCAGAAATTTATAAAATTGTTGAGGTTACATATTGCGGGTGACCTCGAGTTTTTGAAGGTGCTGAATTTGAATTTGACATTGTTTAATTTAAAAATAAGAAAAATGTGTAAAGTTATGATATTTACAATTTAAAAAAAAATAATCATTTTTTTCTTTTAAGATAGAAATATGCTTCACTGAAATACATAGCCATTGTCTTGATGCCAAAGATGACAACTAAGGAAACTAGCTCCGACACTAGAACTTGAGTTTAAAAAAGAGTTTTCCTAAATGGCCAAAATTGAAATGTTGAAAAAGAGTATATTGTCTATCAAATTTAAACAAAAAAACTAGAAAATGAGACAAAAGAGAAATCATGGAACATAGTTGGAAGACCATCATTCTTCAAGTGCACTCTCGTTACCATGGTGTTGGGGAGGAGTCTCTTCCATGGTGTTGGGGAGGAGCCGACCACTCTGGGACAATTAAGCTCTGGACAGGTCGACCATGAGACATCGGCCTGAGATGCAAACCAGATAACCTTTCAAAGAGTTCCCCAATTTTAATTTCCATCTGCTCCCGACGATATTTCTACTCATCCATATCCTTGCGGACGTCAAAGATAAACTGCAACTAATATTTTGAAAAGTGGGTGAGTCGTTCTTCCATTCACTGCATAGAAGTATGCATGTGTTGTTGCAGAATGTTGTCATGCTCATTTCCCCTATGCTCCTCAGAGTTAGGAGTGTTGTCCTACTCATTCCCATCGAGAGGCCTTCTAGGAGCCTCCTCATTGATTGGAGGAAACTCTTCCTCTACAATTGCATGACCCCATAATTCCTCCTCGAGACGAGAACCAGAAGAACTACCCTCATCCTCTTGATACTCCATATAATGTTGCATTGATTCAAAGCTACCAAAAGAAGGCGATGAGTAGTGACGCTAATTGTAAAGACTATGAGCGGTGCCACTGCCATGATGCGACTTGGCTCTCTCATGAGGCATGTTGCATGGAAGGGGTGGGCTTAGAATAAAAGAATATAGGCACCTGGAGCAATAAGAGACTGAAGACCACTCAACAGTGAAGGAATGGAGCTTTGTGATACCAGTGAGGGTTGTGATGGAAAAATCAACCCAATGCAGGCCTTTGCACAAGAAAACCATTGTATTGTCCCAAGAATTAACAATTC
This sequence comes from Picea engelmannii, assembly GCA_009831015.1. Taxonomy (NCBI): domain Eukaryota; kingdom Viridiplantae; phylum Streptophyta; class Pinopsida; order Pinales; family Pinaceae; genus Picea; species Picea engelmannii. The sequence continues at coordinate 666,015 of ML783830.1, forward strand.
ACATAACTACAACATTAATCACAATCAGATGAACAATACCAAAGTGGAAGGTTTGATCCATCACCATACTCAAAAATTCATGGGATTGAATGAGATGTACTGCCAGGGAATTAAAACTCGTGGTAGCCACCGATCTTGGGAAAAACAAATAACACCAAGTGTTTGCGTAAGAAACCAAATGGAAACTCGTCATTGACACGGAATTAACACCCTATCTGAGGTTTAAATTGAAGGACATGGGGGTGGGCTTTGATCCACTTATGTGTGCATGGGTTACGATATCATTTAATACAATATCTATGGGTGCAACCACATGTTCAACCACTACCTCAAGGTGTCCCCATGGCTCCAGGTTAAGCATCCCTCATTAGAACTGAACCTTGCCCAATGGTGAAAAAGTCCTCACTTTCCAACATTGAATCCACCCCTTTGGACAAAAAAGAAATCATTTTAAAAAAGTATTAAAAGGAGATTTTGGTTTCTCAAAATTTCTCTTCACTTATAATATAAATAAATTTATTAACAATTAAATAAAATAATTTTTCTTTCATTTAAACTTTGTAAAATAAAATTTCTTTTAAATATTATACACACTTCACTTGTAAAATAAAATAAAAATAAAACTTATAAAAACAAAGCAATAAACACTAAAACTATATATTTAAAATTATGTGAAATTGTCATGATAACTTCTACGTTGCAACACTTAGCTTAACCACCTCAACACCAAAATAACAAGGCTGCATAGCAACGTTGCCTACCGTCTTTGCGGCTCATGTTACTCACAACATTGCATACTTAATGAGCTCGTTCCTCAGTGCATAGGTCTACCATGGAGGAGTCGTCCGTGGTCAACAAAGGACAAGCTAGACTTAAAAATCAAGTTTGTCTGCGCACTCGCTTAAATTAAAAATTCATTTGAAATATATCGGGAAAGTCGACGTTGTTTGAATGTTTCGGATGTGATCGACAATGAGAAAACATTTAAAATTGTATGATATTAATAACAAGAGCAATCGTTGCAAAGTAGTGAGTCCTTATGATTGTGTTTTGTCTAAATGATAAATACAATTAATTAGAATTGAAAACATTTAAAATTGTATGATATTAATAACAAGAGTAATAGTTGCAAAGTAGTGAGTTTTTATTTTAGAATATGCTTGTTTTTTTTTGTCTAATTGATAAATATAATCAATTAGAATTGGTGAGATTGAAAAATCAATAACTCCTTTAATAAAAGAATTAGTTCTCATGTTTATATAGTAACCAAATTACATTTTTATATATATATATATATATATATATATATATATATAAGCGTTGTAAAGGATTATATAAACCAATTTGAACTTTTATCACCATGAACCAAGAAAATTGATCATAATGACAAATATGTGAAACCTTTCATAATGACAAATATGTGAAACCTTCTTTTGTGTGTCTTAATGATATGAGAAGAATTAAATAACAATGCAAATATTTACATAGACGAAGAATAAATGTTCTAAAAGTAAATGCACCGTTTAAAGGTAAATGCATGTAATAAATTTATATATTATAAATCCATATTCAAGTGCACTAGTGTACATTAATTCTACCATGCACCATTTAAATGAATGTAACAAAGATCTTAGCAAGTTTTAGCTTAGCATGTTCAAGTGCAACGATATTAAACTAGCATATCCCTTAAAAAGGCTAATGGGATTGCTGAAGTAAATCAAGAAAGGTTTTTATAGTAATGTTGTTAATGAGAACCATAAAAATATTGTAATTAGAATTATCTTATTTAGAAGTGGTAGTCTATTTTGATTGACATGTGCCTGACAACAACAACAACAATAATAATAATAATAACATGAATCTCTAACATAAAGTAATGATTTTTTTTTAATTTATAGGTTATTTTGGTTATAATAAATAAACACGTAACAAAGGAACAATACAAAGACTTTACATTTATCATCATCCTATACCAATCAAATTTATGCAACACATAAACAACAATATACCGACTTATCTTGACAATTATGAAATTTCAATAAGAAGTTAAAATAACATTACCTGAGGCAGAAATGAGTGAATCAAGGGATGACAATGAGCCACAAAATCTAGCAGGTATAGACAAAGATTTGAAAAACTCCATAGACAACACTCATTTTCCCCTTCAACACCATTTATAGGAGACATGGGAGACCATGCGAAGAGGACAGGGTGAGTTGAAATAGGCCTTGGAAAGAATGACAGTCAACCAGGAGAATATTGCACTTCTCCTCATGTAGATGAATCATGGTAGAGATGGTCCTAATAACAATGGGAACAAGGAGGCTAGTGGATGTTAAGGTTTAAGCTATTATTAGGTTTCTTTTCAAATTAATAGATAACCATAGCATAGATAGGATCACTGAGAAATACATAATCACAAGAGACACATCATTTATCCTAGGAAACCCTCATGGGGGAGAAAACCCAACAAAAACTTCCTTAATATAGATAGCCAATACAATGCCAAGAGATAACTCAAACAAATACAGAAAGTCCTCTCCCAAGATTGTGCCTCTCTCTCTCTTCCTTCTTCTCCAACTGCAACTCCGAACTTGCGCTCTTATGAACATGTGAGTGTGTGTCCAATTGAGGTGCTAGCCTCTTTATTTATACAATCTGGCAGACGCTGGAGTGAGGTGTCTTTTCACTGGCAGAGTTGACTTCTCAATATGGGTGGTTATAACCACTTTAATATATTCTGGGGCCGACTTCTCATTTAGCCTATTACAATTAGGGTTTGACCAATTTGCAAAAGGGGATTTGGTCATTTACAATACCTGACATGATCAATCCACAAAACGGGATTGATATAATGAATAATACATCAATACTGAATATAATACTCTTTGCATTTACAATAATTCAACACTCCCCCTTAACAAGAAGGGTATTCTACAACAACATCCGGCGAGAGAGAGGACAACACCATCAACAACATCTTGGAACACTGACTGGAATATCTATAAATCATCGAAATTTTTTCTCATCATCAATATCATCATTCTCAACAGATAGCTAGAATGGTATTATCATCTGCATCAACATGGATTAGTATAAAAATTGATACATCATCATCACAGCACGAGGCTGGTCACATCCTCACAGCACGAGGCTAGTCAAATCATCACAACATGAGGCTAGTACATCATCACAGCACAAGGCTAGCACATCATCACAGCACGAGGTTGGCACATCATCACAACATGAGGCTGGCACATCATCGCAGCATGAGGATGGAACATCATCACAACAATTAAGCTGACACATCATCACAACAATTAAGTTGGCACATAATCACAACAATTAAGCTGGCACAGCATCACATCAATTAAGCTGGCACATCATCACAACAATTAAGCTGGCACATCATCACAACAATTAAGTTGGCACATCAACACAAAAATTAAACCGGAACATCAACATAACAATTAAGTTGGAACATCAACACAACAATTAGGTTGGAACATCAACACAACAATTAAGCTGGAACATCAACACAACAATTAAGCTGGAACATCAACACAACAATTAAGTTGGAATCATAGCACTAGGCTGGAAACACAACACTGCTCCCCCTTTCGATGGACTATACCAATCTTATCTCGAAAGTGCTCAAAATTTACACGATATAGAGGCTTGGTCAACACATAAGCAACCTGTTCATTTGTCCTAACATATTGGAGCTTTATGGCTCCTCTCTGCACCATGTCATAGATGTAGTGATATCAGATCTCTATGTGTTTTGACTTGTCATGAAATACAGGATTCTCTGTCATCTTTATGTAGATCTGGTTATCACATAGGATCATGGTTGCTTCCATCTGTAGGTCGAATAGACTTGTCAACAACTTCTGAAGCCATATGGCTTCACAGCTGGTAGAACATGCAACAATGTATTATGCTTCCATTGTGCTGAGAGCAATGCTTGATTGCTTCCTATTCTGCCATGAGCTCATGGTTGATCCCAAACTGAAACAACATCCTAAAGTGCTCTTGTTGTCAGAGAAACTTCCAGCCCAATCTAAATCAATGTACCCACTTAGTGTGAAATCATGATTTCCATCATAACTGAGACCATAATCTAATGTACCCTTAAGGTACTTCATCACATGTTTTGTAACTAGGTGAACATGTCTAGGTTCTACCAGAAACTGACTTAAAGTGTTCACAGCAAAACAAATATATGGTCTGGTGTTCGTCAGATACATCATCGATCCAATGATCTGTCTATACAGCGTGGCATCAATCAATTCTGACGAAGTGTTGACCAGAAGCTTCAACTTCGCTTCCATGGGTGTATTCATGGAATTTCACTCCAACATATCAAATCTCTTCAGGATTTCAATTGCATACTTCCCTTGGTTAAGGAATATTCTCTTTGGGCTCTGCCATATCTCAAGACCTAAGAAATAATGCATTAAGCCAAGGTATTTCATCTCAAATTCTGTAGCGAGCTTCTTCTTACATTCGGTGATGAGATTTTCTTCTCTAGTTAAGAATAAGTCATCCACATACAACAGAAATATAGCAGGCTCATCATTCATAACCTTGAAGTAAAGGTTAGAATATTCTTTACTCTTGGTAAATCCCAAGCTCATTAGAAAACTGTCTATCCTTCCATACCAAGCTCTAGGAGCTTGATTCAATCCATACATAGCCTTCTTCAACTTACATACATGAGTCTTCATTTCTTCAACTTAAAATCCTTGAGGTTGTTCTATATACACTTCTTCTTCAATGAAACCATTTAGGAAATATGTCTTTACGTCCACCTGGTGTAACTTCCACTTCATCTTAGCTGCGAGGGCTATGATGGTTCTGATCGAGGTGTATCTAGATACAGGAGAAAATGTCTCTTCATAGTCAATGCCTTCCTTTTGAGAAAAGCCATGAGCAATAAACCTTGCTTTGTACTTCTCAATACTTCCATCAACAACATGTTTTATTTTGAAAATCCATTTGGAAGATACCACATCCTTTCTCTTCGGTCTGGGAACTATTTTCCATACATCATTCTTTATAATGGATTGGTATTATTTTGTCATGGCATCTGCCCATTATTTCTTCTGAATGGATTCTTCAAATAAGGTAGGCTCCTTCTCTAAGAGATCGCACATCAAAACCATATAACTAGAGAATGGCTTAGGTATCTTCACTTGTCTCGTGGTTCCTTCGGGAACACCATACTTATCTCCATCTTGAATAATCTCCCTAGCCCAAGCAGGATTTCTCTTATGGGATATCGTCATCTGAGGATGTTCTTGAAATTCTACTATGTCATGATCTTCTATAATTTCCTCATCAGGGAAAGTTATGACTTCACATCTCTTCCGAGGTCTTGAACCCAAGTGCACTATGGGACAATTAGTTTTGTACATATACTATTGTTTTTGCTGCTTCTTCCCATAAGCACATTGGAATATCTTGATCATGGATCATGGTCTTCACTGCTTCCATTATCGTTCTATTCTTTCTTTCTGCTACACCATTTTGTTGAGGATTGTAGGGAGTGGTGAGCTCCCTCTTGATCCCGACATCTTTGCAATAGTTTAAAAACTATTTTGAGGTGTATTCTCCTCCATTGTCTGACCTGAGTTTCTTGATCTTTCTTTCAGAAAGATTCTCTATCAAGGCTTTGAATTCCTTGAATTTACTGAACACTTCATCTTTTGATTTCAAAAAGTAAACCCAGGTTTTACGAGAATAATCATCAATAAAAGATGCATAATATACATACCCACTGATGGAGGATGATGGAATTGGGCCACACACATCTGAGTGAATGATTTCTAAGACTCCTTCTACTTTATTGTCTCTCTTCGGAAAAGCGTTCTTGATGTTCTTCCCTTGTGCACATCCATTGCACACACCTTCATGATAAAACTTGAGTTCTGGTAGACCCATGACTGCCTTACATACATATGGTAATGCCTTGTAGTTGATGTGTGCTAATATTCTATGCCAAAGTTCACATGGATTCTCAATGGCATGGGTAATGGTAGCTTCTGAGTGACCCTTTAGCTTATACAAGCCGCCTTCTTCTTTTCCAATGACGATTGCTTCTTTCGTGGTTTTTCCTTTAGCCCACATAAGAACTTCTCCATCTATAAAGGCAATTCTGAAGCCTTTATTTTCTAAAGCTGATATGGAGAGTAGGTTCTTTGTCAAACCTAGTACATAAAGTACACCCTTCATCTTCATTGGAGTCCCTGAATTGAGCTTGTAGTTTGATTCTCCCACTCCCTTGATAGGGTATTGATAATCATTTCCAAGTGTAAATTTTTGAGAAAATTTCTTTTTTGAAAGCCAAGAGAGAATATCTCTTTGACCTATCATGTGCTTGGAAGCACCACTATCAATGAGCCAAGTGTCCTCTCCATGTCATACTGATCCTAAGAGGGCTGAGATTAAGACATGGTCTTCAATTCGTTCTCTTATCATATTTGTGGGTGGCTCTTCATCTTCAACTGCATGGGCATGGTGCCTCTTATTTTCCCCTTTGTATTCTTCTCGTCTAACTAGAAAATGTCTCGCAATATGTCCCATCCTGTCAGAATGGTAGCATTGGTAAGATGAGAATTATCTTTATTTTCTTTGTCCTTTCTTCTGGAATCACTTAGGTTGAGATTCTTTATGTATGAATTTGTTTTGGGGGTGAGACTCTTTATGAGTTTCTTTCTAGAAGTAAGACTTCTTTCTTCCTCCTTTAGTGTGAGTAGCTAGGGATTGATATTCATCTCTTGATAGAAAATCTTCTCGGTTAGATACTCTTGATTCTTGTTGAATACATTCTTCCCAAAGACTATCAAATTTTAGTTTCTCCTTTCTAGCACAAATAATTTGGATGAATGCATCCCAAGGTATTGTGAGACCATTAAGGGCCATCATTATGAGTTCATCTTCATCTATAGTATCTCCAATAGCATCTAGTTGTTCTTTGAATTGGGATATTCTAGAGAAATATTCCTGGATCGCTTCTCCTTTCTTCATCCTTGTATGCTTGAGTTGAGTTCTTAGATTCATCTTATGATTTATGTTCTTTCCTTCATATAATCTGGTTAGGGAATCAAACATTTCTTTTGGAGTCTTCTTTTAAGACACTTGAGGGATCAAGTGATCTTTGATAGAATCTGCAATGATTCTTTTATCCCTGATCATGTCCTTTTGGTGTTTTTCTTTATCTGCAGCATCATCGGGTTCTTGTACTTCATCTTTGATAAATATTGCTAGGTCATTCTCTTCAAAAATGAGTCCAATCCTATGCTTCAAGGCACGGGAGTTTTCCACACCTTCTAGCTTGTCAACAAGCTTAGTGCTTGCAGACATATTTTACCTGGAGCTAGGAAAATGACCAAATAATGAAAATGATCAAAATTGAATTCTGAACTTACCAGGAGGTGCACTTGGCTAAGGCGAGTAGCCTGGTATTGTTATATTTCATAAAATCCAACTTTTACCCCTTCAAACTTGATCAACGAATTTTTTGAATGGTGCTTCTGGTTTTCTGGTACTTCTGGTACTCTGGTACTTCTGGTACTCTGGTTTTCTGGTACTTTTGGTACTCTAGTACTTCTGGTACTTCTGGTACTCTGGTTTTCTGGTACTTCTTGTACTTTGTGAAAACTAGGGTTTCACTTTCCGAGAGATATATCCACTAAAAAGTTTCATTGAGGATGCCAAAGTGATCCTTGAGGAAGGGCACACTTTTCTAGATGGTTTTGGGGATGAAATTATTCTTCAATAAAAAACCCTAATTTGCATGTATGACAACCATGATGTTTTTCTCTTTTTATTGTGAAAGATGATCTCTTCATCTTAGCTCTGATACCATGTCAAGGTTTAAGCTATTATTAGGTTTATTTTCAAATTACTAGATAACCATAACATAGATAGGATCACTGAGAAATACACAATCACAAGACACACATCATTTATCCTAGGAAACCCTCATGGGGGAGAAAACCCAACAATTTTTTTTTTAATATAGATAGCCAATACAATGCCAAGAGATGACTCAAACAAATACATAAATTCCTCTCCCAAGAATGTGCTTCCCTCTCTCTCTTCCTTCTTCTCCAACTACAACTCCAAACTTGCGCTCTAATGAACAACTGAGTGTGTGTCCAAATGAGGCGCTAGCCTCTTTATTTATACAATCTGGCAGTCGTTGGAGTGAGGTTTCTTTTCATTGGTAGGGCTGACTTCTCAATTTGGGTGGTTATAACCACTTTAATATATTCTGGGGCCGACTTCTCATTTAGCCTATTACAATTAGAATTTGACCAATCCGCAAAAGGGGATTTGGTCATTTATAATACCCGACATGATCAATTCACAAAAGGGGATTGGTTTAATGAATAATACATCAATAATGAATAGAATACTCTTTGTAGTTTCAATAATTCAACATTGGATCCCAAGGGGGACCTAGACATCACACTGATATTGATCATCAGTTACACACCGAGGGACATAGCTTATTTGGAGGAGGTCCTTCTAGGGAGCCAACCAACAGTAGAGATACACGTAGACCCTATATTCCCACTTTCCTTGAAACTCACCAACATGATAATTACTTTCCGGAAGTAGAACATAACTTTGAGGAGTATGCAAGAGAGTATGCAACATTGAGTGCATGCTTCGGGAGGCAAGTAACTTTGGATCATTATTGTGGCATCAAATATAGGGGTATACCAATGGGATATCATCGGGGCAATAATGAAGTAGGGTGCAAGGCAGGGAAGATGGATATTCCTACATTTGATGGATCAACTAGGACTAATGCACAGACTTGGGTGCAGAAGTTGGATGCCTATTTGCATCTTAACCCCATGAGGGAATTGGATGCTATTAAATTTTCCACTATTTATCGAGAGGGAAAGGCCCAGGACTGGTGGTACCATGGTATGAATACCTTGGGGCATAATCACATCACATCTTACCCAAAGTTCACATAAAGACTTATTGACAGGTTTGATCAGGGAGATCCTAAGCTACATTTTAGAGAGCTCACTCAACTCAGGAAAACAGGATCACCAGAGTATTTTATAGAGGATTTTCATAGGGTGACCATAATGGTACCAGATATGTCACAATCTAGATTGTTGATTTTATTCTCTAAGGTTTTGATGGATCCCCTTCGTGGTTGGGTTAAGGATTTTAATCCCCACAACTTACATGAATCCATATGGAGGATGAGAGACTTGATGGGATCAGCAACAAAACCCAAATTAACTCCAAGGCCACCATTAAACCAAGGGGTAAAGGATCAAAGAGGAGTGGATAAAGGAAAGGAAAGGATGGATGAGGCTACTAGAAGATAGTTGAGAAGGAAGCAACTATGTGTCACATGTATGGAACCTTGTGAACCAGGGCATAAATGAATGGGAAAGGGAAAGGTTCACTATATTGAGGTGATATTTGATGAGGAGGAGGAAGAGGAGGTAGTCCATATTTAAAATATTGAGGCCAATCAACCCAGGATAGACAATGTGTGGGGTGAAAGAGGAGAGGAAGCAAATCTCGGCCTAGCAGGAGATAAGAAGATCACTATTGCATCCATTAATGGAGTCCCTAAATATAGTACCTTTAGGATTATAGGAGTACTCCAAGGACAAAGGGTTTTGTGCTTATAGATGGGGGAGCTTCACATAAATTCATTGATTCGACATTGGTGAAAATAAGGCAGATACCTAGAGTTGCGTTTGGGGGTTTTTGTGTGGAGGTAGCAAGAGGTAACACTATGCCATGTGACATGTACAGTCCAGGATTGAAACTCACCTTGGGGAGGCATGGATTAGCACAATAATTCTATGTGATGGACCTACCAGACACCAATGTTATATTGGGAGTCCAATGGCTTAGTGCATTGGGACCTATCACTACCAATTACAAGACCATGGAAATGTCATTCAATGGGGAGAATGGAAAAAGGGTGATTTTGAAGGGAATGTCAGGGAATGCACCAAGAGTGGTTACAACCAAGTGCATGGAAGCCATTTTTAGGAGGAAAGACGTGGTTTATGAAGCATAATGCCTAATATCAGTTCAGTTGGACAATGAGGGGCATCCACAATACTCCCATGACATACAAAAATAATTGATAATCACAACAAATGTTTTGAGCCTATTCCACTAGGGAAACCACCAGATACAGGATTTGAGCATATCATAGAGTTGGAGGAGGGCGCAAAACCTATCATCATCACCCCATATAGAAATCCTATAAAATACAAGGATGAAATTGAAAAATATATCAACGAGCTATTGGACATGAGCCATATTAGGGAAGAGGAATATCAAGGAGTACTTGGTCAAATAGAGGGATTTTCCCATAGAGGATGCTACTTGGGAGAATGAATAGGTTCTACAGAAAGCAAGATCAAAATTGCTTAAGGGAAAGCAATTTCCAATAGGGGAGACTGTAATCTCCCCCTCCTCTTGATAGAGGTTTCATGGAGACTTAGTAGTCTAGATGTCCCCACCAAACTATAGTCTCATGGGAAAATGGGGACTAGGAGGCACCAAAGTATTCACTTGAAGAATAATGTTATATTATTAAAGTGACTTTCGGAAAGGAAGCAATTAAGTGAAAAATTAATATGAGGAAAAGTGAAGAAAAGAACCTTAGAGGTTAATCAAACAACTTAAGTGGAAATTAGACCCAGGGGTATAAAATAAAAAGGAGGGCACCTCACTCCTCATTTTGGTCATTTTTACTTTTTCATCTTAAGCTCTTGAGCTAAGACATTTTGAGGGTTTTGGGAGAAAAAACCCTAGAGATCAACAAAGGAGTGAAAGATTCTCATGTTCTTTATCCAAGCTTGGCCAAGGAGGTGAAATATCCCTAACTCACTATTATACTCGGTTATAGGTTGTTTTATACAATGAAGAAGTGAGGTGATACGCAGTTCATGAGTTTCCCAACAAGAGGGTGCACTACTTGAGGAGTTGGAGTTTGATTTGAAGTGAAGGAAGGAGATTTGAGGGAAATATTCATTTGGTGTTCTTGGTAAGGACCATAGCACCTTTTATAGCCCATCCTTGGAGGGATTTATTAGTCCATTGATTTATTTTGAGTGGCACCAATTCTACTGAAGGAGGGCACATTGTCTAGAGTAGATCTAGACTATTGGAGGGTAAAAACCCTTTCTACAACAAGGGAGACTTACCAAAGGTGAATGCCTAGCCTAGAGCTACTATTCTACAGGGTTTTGATGTAGTTTGGGGCCTAGGAGATAGGAGGAGAAAATATTAAGGAGCATATAGCCAGAAAAGTGCCCAACTCAACCAGTTTGGGGAGATCCATCTTTAGAAGGGAAAGAAATTGATCTTGTACTTATCCACTCACATCTATTAGGCCTTTGGAAGCTTGTTTCTTCATTTTTTGATATTCTTGGGAGCTATCTTCATTGCAGCTTCTATATTCCTTCTATGTTGTTCCAGATATACAGATCTATTTTATGAAGATATTCTTAATAGCTAAATAAAGGATAGATATGAAGTTATTGGTTCTTCTCTGGTGTTTTATGTATGTATCTTGATATTTCCTTGTATTTTTGTGCTATGTTCATTATCTATATGTTGTAAACTCCATGAAAACACCTTCAGTGCAATATTGATGAGGAAACATGCATAACATATTCAAACACTTAAACAAAAAAGGTCAAAACAAGCCCCCAGTTCCTAGCAAATCAACTTGGGAACATTACAAGATTGAAGTTTAATATTATGAAGGGAAATATTAAAATGGTATTCCATTCTTTGTTCTAGTCTTACACATAATTTGTATTTTGCAAAGAGTTCTCTAACACAAAATATGTACTTTTTTTTTATAATTCTACTTACAAATATTTATTCTGTAATTTTTCTCTATTTTGTCATTTTCTATTATTTTCCTCAAACATCGTTAGTATAATTTATTTTTACACATACAAAAATTTGAAGTTATTTAAAAAAATCATAAAGAAAGATTAGGATATAAATGGCACACATGCACATTTGGCACTTCTATAAAACCCTTAGTTGAAAGTCAGACTAAATATCATTGAGAATTAGTACCTAAATAAACATCCTAAAAGAGTGAACCAATGTTTCATTGAAAAACATCCCCACTGTTATGGCACAATCTGTACTTGTGCAAATCCCACAACAAGTAAGGGAGATTGGCGTAACAATGGGATATCCTTTCACTGTCACCTCAATAGGAAATCCCTTTCTTTTAGGAGTAGAAGAGGGTCTACCCCAATGGAGGCATCCCCAAAGAACTAAAGGGTTAGGTAAGCTAAGGATATAGATAAGAAGTACCCCCCCCCCCTCTCACTGATCACTCAAGTCAAATATGTCATGAGGTGTATGCTCGGAAGGATGAAGCAAATGAAAATGATGAAGTCTACCTGCCCGATACAAGACAACAAAGCATATGTATGGCAGTGTCAAGTACAAATATGATATTAAAGCTTCACGAGACAATAAACCAAGTGAAAATTTTCTATCTGATATAAAATTGTAGCAGAATAAAATTTTACAACAACAAAAAGTATTTTGTAACAACCACAAGAAATATGCCTTAAAAATGATTGAAAAGACAATGAAAAGATAGCATTTATTATATATGATGGTATTGACTTGTCACAAGCAATTTTTGAAGTTATTAGCTAGCAATTGATGTCAATTATGCAGAGAATTTGTTGCTTTTAAATCAATATAGAAAACATTTATGACAAAAATAATAAAATTAGTGATCTATGCCAAGTTAGTGTTAGTGTTAGTTGGCAGGAACTTAAGATAATAAGGTTTAAGTGTTTGTTTGATCAATCATTCACAATAGCAAGTGGAAAAGTGCATTTTTGGGCTTATGGAGTCAATAACAACAATAACACAACTTGGAGAAAATAGCAATGATAATACTTTCTAAAGGAAAATAGGTGGATGCAAGATGTGTTGGTACTTCAAGGCCTCAAACATCCAAATCTTGAATACAAGTTCACTAGAGAGTAGACACTTTTTAGGCCCTAGTGAACCTTTCTTCCATAGAATATTGAAAATATATTATGCAATAAGCAATTAGAATGAAACTACTAGAGTGCTACCACTTTAGGGTTCTAGCAGTCACTTCTAAACAAGGTATACTTGACAAATTAAACAAGTAGAAAAACTAGAGAGAGAAATAAGCACCTTATGTTTCTCTCCTAGGGTTTAAGAAAGTAATTTCATAATCTTCAACATGAAATAAGTAAAATTTACCACAAGCATTTATTACATGAACATAATTTCAGATTTTCTACTTACTTCACCAAGAATAATCAAACCAAACCCTAGTTGAAGACTTTCCACCATGAAAAATAACCAATATACACCATGTTGTCACACAAGTTGTAGGTTGGGAAAAGATCGACCCAACCACCAACTGGAAAAAAAATTGAGTGCACCTACCCACTCTCACCTTAGGCAGGTGTTCTCGTCACTTAAGAGGCGAAGTGGTCACCTCGAGGGGGGAATCTCAGTGACCATAGGGGGGGAATGAGATGTAAAGTATGATGTATGAATGAATGCCCCTATAGGTCAAGTTTCTATGTGTGAAGAAGAGCTTGAATAAGGTCTTTATTGTAGCCAAGGGTTGCCAAGAAGTAGTATACCTTGCAAATGTTGATTGTACATGCTCGAGACACAAGGAAAACAACAATACAAGCTCAAGTATATGATGGACAAGCAAGTTAAGCCTTTTGTCCCTAATTGCAGTAGTTAGTAACAGTATATATCAGCAATAAAAATTCTAATGAATGTTGCAAAATAATTTGCTAAAAGTCTAGTTGGAAGAGAAAGAGATAAACTATAAACAACTAGATCAACCCAAGTAAGATAGCATTAGACTTTAGCAAAGAAAGAAAGTTGTAATAAAAGATGTTTGCAGAAATGTTTTGTTGCCTTATGGATGTAGTAAACTTGTTTTTACAACAGTAAATTGAACCACCAAAACTCACAAATAATCCACCCAAAAGTTGTGCTAGATCAAGTAGATAAAAGTGGCAAAATCTTAGCTAATTCTGACAGTTGAAAAGCAAGTTATGAGTGAAAGAAAGTTAGGGCTTCTGTAGCCCTAGTGGCTGAAGTTGAAAGTTTATATCAAAAACAAGAAATACCCCTTTATAGGGGATTCCCTAGTGGATAATAAGTGTTTTAAGCACAAGGAACAAAACCCATATTGCATAAAGTTGAAATGACCGAAAATCATGTTTCCCAATGCAACTATTTATTTCTCCAATGAAAAATATTCATATTAATGCCTTTAAATTTGGGTAAATGGAGTCTTAGAATAAAGAGTTAGAGAAAAAAAGACCCTAGGGGTGTAATCCCTTTTACTTCCTAGGGTATGCCAATCAAACTTAGGATAAATCTAAGAGGGTATACAAACTTGTATTCCTCTTAGCAACCCTTGAAAAATAACTTGTAGACTTTAGAAAATTAGTTGAAGCTTAATGGACGGTATATACAACATAATATTCATAGGGTTTCAAACAACCATAACCAAGAAATAGCAAGAAATAACTAACAATGCAGATTTTTCCTTACCAATTCCAAGAGAGAGAGAGAGAGAGAGAGAGATAAAACCGTAGTTTCACCAAGAAAATTCACCATAAGCATCAAGAGAACAATCATACAAGAGGTGCACACCAATCCTCCTCATCCATTCATCAAAATATAGCACCATAAAACATTTTCACAAGAGAAAAACACCATAATTCCCAAGAATAGCAAAAATTTCAGCCAAGTACGTCTCACAATGAGAGAGTTATGTTTCAAAATGAGATTTCATGATCTCTATTTATACAAAATGACTATCACATAGTTTGTCCACTTAGAAAGGGAAAAACATAAGATAAGGGGCCAACAACCCTTATCTTACCCCTTGCATAAAAATAATATTAAACAATTAATCTTAAAATTCACTTTTACACAAAAGAAACCCTAGAACATGGTGACGTCACCCATTTAGGGGACGTTTTGGCACTTGAGAAAGTTGTTGGAGAATATGTGGAAGTCATTGGGGCTATTCGAGCCTCCTCATAATGTGATAAGACTTATACATGCATCATCTGATGAAAACATGCCAAGTGTCAATGTGCAATCACTCCATCACCATCAAACCCCCTCATGCATGAAGTCAACCCTCAAAAGATGATGTTTTTCCTCTCCTAGGAAAATCATTTGGGTGCTATGGGATGGATAATATCCTCCATGATGTCAAGTAAGCATCCAAAAGCATCTCTCTATT
The DNA here is from genome assembly GCA_009831015.1 of Picea engelmannii. Taxonomy (NCBI): domain Eukaryota; kingdom Viridiplantae; phylum Streptophyta; class Pinopsida; order Pinales; family Pinaceae; genus Picea; species Picea engelmannii. The sequence goes on from ML783830.1 coordinate 681,331, forward strand.
TTCTGGTGTGCAGGCCTACTACACCCAACCTATGGGCTCCTTGCCCCATGGAAGCCCAATCTAGGCTTGTTCTCCCAAAACTGGACACCAAGAAAGGCCCTTCAAAACAAAAGGGTACGCCCTCTAAAGATCTCAAGTCAAAGATATCATTACAAGTATAAACCACGTTTAATAAGCAAGGAACCTAAACATGTGCATCAAAATTATCTCATCAAATCAAACAAATTCTCAAATACCCTATACAATTGACCAAGTTTAAGTATGGGAGGGGTGTCATAAAGGTCCTATTGGGTAGACCAAAACCCTCAAGTAGGGGATGCTCCCAAGGATGGACTTTGAAGGTTATGTAGTGGATGATGAGGTGGAAGGGGTTTAGACTTCATAGTTCATTGATTTTCATGACATACAAGGGCTCGCATTATCTCATTCATGGGTGCCTTTGTGGAGGGTCTGTGGCACCTTCGTTTGCAATGCATTTTTTCTAAGTCCATCTTCTTTCCATTCATTATTTCTTCCATGTTTTAAGGAACAAGTTGAAGGCCACTGTTCTGGTGTGGTGTCAAGATAATGATAATGTCATTCACAAATAGCTTATGGAAATGAGAAGGTTGGATCGTGATGAGACCCAGTTTCTCTCAGTTGTGTTATTGAGAGCCACTACCCTAGCTTGGTGACCAAATGATGGTAATTTCATTCTGCTAAATACCCATGATCATGATAGGTCAGATCGCGATGAGACCTCCTATCCTCCAACTAACCCCCTAAGAATTCATTATCATTTATTCTTGTAGCCCCCCCTTTTATTATAGAGAATCATTTCATTGCTTTCTCGAGGATCTCTGGGTGAAGCATTTAGAAGGTTAATATATAGGATTTTATCTTTTTATCCAACAATAATCTGTCTGGACCTTCAACCCCTTCTTCCCATGAAATGAGGTACATGCCCTTCTTGGGTCACTAAAGTCAGAGGGCCTAGAAGAGGGTAATATTCTGGGAATATAATGAGCGAAAAGTGGTATGTATGGTTGGGAATGGTACGATAACCCCTCAAGGGACCCCCAGTCACAAACCTTCCCCAAAGGTTGGCCACTTACTAGGAAATGTATGAGACTCACCAAGGTGAAACATGGTCAAAGGAATAATGTCCAAGTAGGCATTCTATAATCAAAAGTAGCTTAAATACAACATGTTCAAATGCCTCAAATATAAGGGTGATTACTTACCACAATACTTGAGTAGTACCGTATGGAGCAAGACCCTTCTGCCTTCTAGAAGCTAGTTGGTGTGGTGGATGCACTGAAAATGGATCAAATGTGGTGACAGAGTGAGATTTTGTATGTGCAAGTGGACATTGTTGGTCATGTAGTCTCTCGACACTCCATATCTGCAACCTGAGGGCCTCGAGACACGATCTCCTTAGTTATCCCAAAAAATGTGGATAACACACCACAAAAATCTTCTCCAAGAAGATGTGCCTTAGTTATTTCAACCAATATCCCTTAAAGAGGGAGAAAATTCCATTCCACTACTTGTGAGTGATGAATTATGATGAAAAACTGAAGTTAGCCAGCCATATTTATATGGGAAATCTTGGCTTGTTTACCCAACAGTTGTGTCTTTTCACAAAACAATGCCTACATGTCAATTTGCTTTAAAATTCAAAAATTAAATCAATTTTCAAAAAATAACCCTAATGAGGGTGACACCATACTTCCTAGGGTGATGTTAGGCCTTCTCCATGAGACATTGAGGTCATCTATTAGAGCATTGGGACTCCATGCCACACATGCCAAAACTGTAGTCCAACATCTCGAGTTGTCAAACCCTAGCCTTGGGTGATGTCATGGGCTACTAGGGAGACGTCCAAGGCCTCCAAAGGCCAATGTCTAGGTGGGGAAGGGTGGTAACTCATCATCCATGCTTGCCATGGTGCCTCCAAAGGAAAATTCCTCTTCCTTCATTGTGCAAATTGGTCATCATGATCTTGCCCCGAGCCTGGGGTCTCTACATCCATCATTGGGCTTCAATCCCTCATGAAGGTCCGAGCTGATCATGTCCTCATGAATACCTGTCCATCGGGAAAGGTCCTACAATGAAAAACATATACGTCATCCAGAGTGCCATGAGTCACAAGTATCATAACAAGTAAGCCACATATAATAATCAAACCACCCAAACATATGCATCAAACCCCCCCTTCAAATGCTCAAAGATGTTATATAATTTGTCAAATTTAGGTGTGGTAGGGTTCCCAAGGCATCCTATTAGGTCAATCATTTCCCAGTTCCAAGGTGTTTCCCAAGTGGAACCTATCAAAGTCATGTGTGCATGCGAAGTGGAGTGGGGTGAAATTTTGGGCATGGGGTTTATGACATACAAGGGTTTCTATTTTCTCATTTATGGGTTCCTTTGTAAAGGGTGAGCTTCCCTTCATCTGTAATGCAACATTTTTCCAAGCCCATTTGTTGCCATTAATTTATTAAAGTCCAACACTGGGTACTCCCCAAGATAAATCAAGGGTGGGGGTTAATACCACAATGTCCCTTGAAGCTATAGGTACACAGAGTGCCATATGAATGGAAAGAAAGGGAAACTGCATGAGTGTACACACCTCAACAAGTGAGAGGTCTATTAATTATGTATTTTTCTTTTGTAGGTATTTGATTTTTTTAAGACATAATAGTTCATTGTTTCTCAAGACCTCTTGGGAGAGAATCTGGAAGGTTTTATAAATGGATTTTATCTTTTTCTAGCTACTTTTCCCCTCTAGGCCTTTAGCCCCTTCTTCCCATGAAATAAGGTACAATCCCTTCTCAGGTCAATACACCCAAAAATCCTAAAAGATAAGGAGACGACATGGAAGAAGTATGGAAGGTGATAAGTATGATCGGAAATGGATGATGAATTTTTAAGGAACCCTCCAATAGCACCTTATTCCCAAGGGAGACCAACTTACTAGGATAACATGACAACCACCAGGGTTAAATAAGGAAAAGAGTATAAATTCCAAGAAAATGTTCTGTAATCAGGAAAGATTTTTTGTAACATGTTCAAATGCTTCAAATATTAGAGTGACACTTACCATGGTACCCAAACTCATTACCTCATGGAGAAAGACCCATTTCCCTTTAGGACCAAGCCAATGTGGTGGATACTTCCGCTGGTGATGTGTAGAATGCATCATGAAATTAAGGGGCCCTCCGAGGCTATGCTCTATCCATATGGATCTTGGCACTCCATGTATGCAATGTCTGGGCCTCGAGATTTCATGATCTCCTTAGCTACCCCTAGGTTGGGGGTAACACCCACTACTGGGGACATGTCCCTTGTATTTCCATGTCCTCAAAGACATGAATAATATGGGGGGAAGTTCCAATTTGGAAGAAGACATCCTAGAGGATGTGGGGGACTTTCCTCACCTCCCCCCTAGACATTTCCTACCAAAAGAAGGGAGGGTATTAGAGATATAAATCGATGGTTTTGGGGACATCCAGATGAATCCTTTCCAAACATGTGCTTGTGTGGTACTGATTCTCTAAGAAAAATATTTACTCACTAATTTTACATTCATGTTGGATAAATATTATTATGCAATGCTTGCTAGAATAATTTGTCATACACTTTTGTAATGGGGGGTAATCACAACAATAATAGTTTTCATTCCTATGTTGTGTATGTCTCTGTACCTTGTACCTACTCTGTTTTAAATATTTTTCATAAAAGAGTATGAAGTTTGAACCAATGTTGCATAGAATCCCAACCCCAACCTTGGAGGTGTATTTCGATAAGCCTAGTTAATTTGGTCTAGGTGAACAACTTTTGGGTTATAATAGATGCCCCCTAATGTATGAGGTTAGGAGCACATCGTATGAATGAAATACACTATAGTTTTATTTTACCAAGCTACAAAGTGACCAAGGAGGGAGGGAGGTTCCATGGGAAGAAGAACCGCCTGCAGAAGAGGTTGAGGAGTACCAACTGTCAACAAGAAATTCATGAGGTGGTGAGTGTACATGATATCAATAGAGACAAGCTAGGCATACCCATACTCGTTGAGATAACTCATAATAATGAATACAATGATGCACCCAAAACAAAGGTGTCGAGAAAGTGAGACAAAATCAAGTCTTAAATTCAATATGGTGTTGACAAAGAAGGGACATAGTACAATAAAATGATATAAATAGTCCCATATACATATTCTTGGATCAAAAGGGCCAGATATACATCATAATTGTTGTTGATTTGGGTACATAGGAATTGATGGGTCCTCCCTTGGGGGAGGGAGATGGAAACAACCTGAGAAGCCCTGCTGACTAGGAAAGAGGCTCTAAAGATATGAAATGAGATAACTGAAGGGAAGCTCAAAATGAGGGCTCTAATAAGAACGACGAAATCAATCCAATCAAATCATAGGAATTACATATGAGGCTAGATCATGGATAAATGTGTGAATCTCAATGGTGCGATGATGAGTTTAAGTCAAGTATGTGAGATCCTACCAAGTCTAAGAGGATTGAGGACTCTCTTAGCTTGGTCTAACGTAACCCATCAAGGAGGTAAATGGGGAACTACGGTACATAAGACTAACCCCTATAATGAAGGTGTTGGTGTCGATAGGGGGAAGTTCGTAGGTGCCTAAGAATAAAAGGGGTTCCTTAGGCTTGTCATCCAAAGTAAAACCAATGCAGTTATATCTTTGGAATCAAATACTGATGTCAAAAAATGTGAGTGGCTACCCGAGGTCTGATGGATGTCACACATGTCCAAGAAATTGGTCCAATCAATTGGATCACTGAATTGTCAAGTGTATGATTCTCAATCGTGCGACAATGAGCAGATGTCGATTACGTGATAAACAACCAACTGAAAGAGCGTTGAGGTCTCTCCTTGCTTAGTTTGAGGCACCCATTGTAATGTTCCCCTCTCCTTGAAAAGAACATTAGAATACTTAGTATCCTAGTCACTCCTCTATATTGTAGTATTATGGGTAAAAGGGGTTAAGATGTGATAAAGTGTCACTAAGGAACTTAATGTTATTTCATTAAAGTGACTTTGATAAAGCAGAAAAAGGGTTATTTGACTTGAGGAGAAAATAAAGTAACAACCTTAGAAAAAGCACTAACGTAACTCAACTAAAAATTATAATATGGAGGAATAAAAGAGAGAGGAGGGTGCCTCACACCTCATTCAAGTCATTTTTCTCTGATTCCTTCTTGAGCTATGCAGCTTATGTTTTAAGGGTTTTGAGTAAAAAAACCCTAGATATAACAAGGAGATGAAATATTCCTTCATTTCAGATCCAATATTGGTCAAGGTGGTGAAATATTTCACCCTCACCATTCTATTCAACTACAGTTTGATTTCTATAGTGGATTGAAGAGACAGGGCATAGATCTAGAGTTTTTTTGCAAGTGGGGTGCATTGTTGGAAGAAGATCAGTTCAATTTGGGTAGAAGAAAGGAGACATGAGGTGGATCTTTTTCCTAAAGGGTTTTCCAAGCCTAGATATCCCTTTCTCACTTATTATTGGAGGGTTACTTCTGCATATTAATTTATTTTGGCGTTGGGTAGAATTTTTTATGAGGGGCACACTGTCCATTGAGGATTTAGTGAGTTGGAGAGATATATCTAAGATTTTTGTTGAGGGATATCTTTATATGCACTATATATCCCCCGATCTATATCTTGGAGCATTTTGCAAGGGTTTGCGGCCCTTTTTTAAGGAATCCATATTTCTTAGCTTGTTACAGCCAGTTGGGGCGCATCTCGGCCAGATCTGGAGGTGCCAAGTCTTCAAGGAAAATAAATTGATCTTGTATTGACTTGTATGTTGTTATTGAAGGCTTAGAAGGTCTTATATATCTCTATCATTGTATCTTGGTGGCATATTCAGCCCAGACTTATCTATCTTTTCTATATCATTATGAATCTATAGATCTTATGTATGGAGGTCAACTTATTATCTAAATAAAGGTCATATCTGAAGTTATTTGGGACTTTTCTTGTGTTATTTATCTTGTATCTTTTTATTTCCATTTGTTATTGTTTTACATTCATCCTTCACATGCTATAAAACTAAACCAAGCACTCCCACCACAACTTTGAGAAGCAGATCTGGAAAAAAATTAAAACAAAAAATACATACCAATCAGAATGTAAAACCTATGTTCCTTGTGAATCATCTTGGGAACATTATGGTATCAAAGTGAATCCTTCACTAGATTTTGATTAAACTAAATCCCAAGAGGAGAGGCCACAGGAGACAACCTTTATCAGATATTCCAGAAGAATAAGTCATTATGGGGGAAAATCATGAAACAAAAGATGCAGTGTCAGAAGAAGCAACAATTTTAGTTGAAAAGGTGATCCAAAAAATGAGTGACACACTACAGAACAAACAAGTTATTATGCAGTGCAACCTAGAGGAGATGTAGAATCATTTAGCCATAAGGGCAGCTAACAGAAACAAGTTTACACCTAGACCCCCAATCATTACAAGGGGACGAGACATCAAACATATTGACAAAGGAAAGGGGAAGATGGATGAAGCCACAAGAAGAGAATTAGAGAGGAATCAATTATGCTTCACTTGAAAATAACCATGGAAGCTAGGTCATAGGTGTATGGGAAAAGGAAAGATTCACTATATTGAAGTGGTCTCTGATAGTGAGGAAGAGACCGATGATGAGGAGAGTGGAGCCATCCATAACATAGATATGATCCATAGGGAGGAAGAACAATCCTTGCATGCACAAAGTGGTGAGGTTCCTCAACACCATGATGCAGAACTTAGTAAGTTTACCATTTCTTCTATTAGAAGGGTTCCTAATTTTAATACTTTTTGGATGAAGGGAGTTGTGTAGGGACAAAGAGAAATATTTTTAGTTGATGGAGGTGCTTCTCACAATTTCATTGATATTGCTATGGTAGAGAGGAGACACATTCCCACATTATACTTTGAGGGCTTATTGGTTGAGGTAGCAGGAGGGTGCACTATGGCTTGTGACATGTGTATTCCACAAATGAGATTGACATTGGGAAGATACACCTTGAAACATAATTTTTATGTGGTGGACATTCCAGACACTAATATCATATTAGGTGTGCAGTGTCTTAGTACCTTGGGACCAATTACCAGCAATTACAAAACCATGGAAATATCTTTCAACACAGAAGAAGGAAAGAGGATCACACTTAAGGGGATGACAGGAGAGGCACCTAGAGTTGTGACTGCCAAGAGAATGAGTGAAATATTTAGGAGTGAGGAGGTGGCATATGCAGTCGAATTATTTTTTATGGAAGCAAGTGATGGAGAGCACAAGAAATACCCTCCAAACATACAAAAAAATCCTTCACAAGCACAAAAGGGTCTTTGATCTGATTCCTCCAGGTCAACCACCAGATAGGGGGTTTAAGCACATTATAGAATTGGAAGAAGGGGGAAAACTAGTCATCACTACACCTTACAGGAACCTTAAGAAGCACACAGATGATATATAGAATTCCATCAAGGAGTTACTAGACATGGGACACATTATACCCAGTTCAAGCCAATTTTCATCATCAGTTGTGTTGGTGAAGAAGAAGGATGGGACTATGCACATGTGCATCGATTACAGAGCTTTGAATAAGAAAACTATAAAAAATAGGTATCTCATTCCTAGGATAGATGAGTTGGTGGATGAGTTACATGTCCTAGTGTACTTCACTAAAATTGATCTGCACTCTGGATACCATTAAATCCAGATGAGCAAGCAAGACATACATAAGACAACCTTCATATGCCACTATGGGAATTATGAGTTTCTTGTCATGCCTTTTTCTATTGATTAATGTGCCAACCAATTTTCAGTCATGCATGAACCATGTGTTTAACAAACAACTAAGGAAGTACCTACTTTTATTCTTTGATGACTTGTTGATCTATAGTAGAACATGGGAAGATCACCTCAAACATGTGGATGAGATATTGAGCATCATGGAGAAATAGTCAATATATGCAAAGGAATCAAAATGTGAAATTGGGATGATGGAGAGTGGCCTTCAACTCATCCTTAAAACATAAAATAAACAAATAATGGCAAAACAATGGGCTTGGAAAAAATTGCATTGCAAATGAAGGTGCCACACACCCTCTACAAAGGCACCCATGAATGAGACACTACAACCCTTTGTATGTCATGAACCCCATTCCCATTAAGTCTTGAACCTTAACAACTTCATCCACTTTACATGGCTTAGAGAGGGATCTCTTGGAAACACTCCTTGACCTAGAGCAAGATCTACCCAATAGGACACCTTGTCAACCCTCCCATATCCAATCTTAGCAAGTCACATAATGTCTTTGAGCACTTAATTGTTTGACAGGGTAATCTTTGATGCACATGCTTAGGTGGCTCATTTATTGACTTGTTATACTTATCATGATATTTTGACCTGAGATCCTTGGAGGGTGTGCTTATTTGTCTTTGCAGGACCTAGTTGGTGGACAATTTTGGAGGAACCAGCCTAGATTTGGCTTCCATGGGGATTGAATCCCATAGGTGGATTCCAAGGTCCTACATGCTAGATGAGAGAGAAATACCTTTGGATGCCTAGAAGACATTTTCAATTACATAACCTAGCCTTCACATGCCAAACCTTTTTCCTAGGAGAGGCAAAATGTCACCTTTGGAGGCATGATGTCATTTAGGAGGGATAGGGTTTGGTGGTGAGGTTATCATTCATTGACACAAGGATGTTTTGAGGAGAATGAGTCTTTGACAATGAAGAAATGACTTGGATGATCGACATGTGGCTTTGGGAAGCCTAACTACACTCCTCCAACACCAACAACTTACTCCTAGTGTGAAAACGTCCCCTAAAGGGGTGATGTCACCTTAAGTTAGGGTTTCTTTTTGTGTAAAGTTAATTTTAAGTGAATTTTTTAATATTATTTGTGTAAAGGGGCAATATTAGGGTTGTTGACCCCTATTCTTGTGGTTTACCCTAAAATTATGTGGACAAACTATTTTGGAAACATTTTTTATAAATAGAGATCATAAGATCTCATTTCATAACATAACTCTCCCATTGTGAGAAGTATTGGACTGAAATTTGTGCTACCTTTTTTTATTTCTCTCTCTTGTGATCTTTTATATGGTTCTCTATTTGGTTATTGGTTGATGGAAGTGGTGCTCTAGCCTTGGAAGGATCTTCTTTTCTATTTTGGTGGTTTGTCTTAGTTATTTTCCTTGAATTGGTAAGCTTTTTAAATTGTGCTATATTTTTTATTCAATTTAAGGTTATTTTCAATAGCTAGGTAGGAAGTATAAGGGAATACACCCCCACCTTAGATTCCATCATTTTGTGCTTTTAACAAGGGTTTGCTATGAAAAGTATAAGAGCATACACCCTCTTAGCCTAAACCCTTGTTAGAGATACTTTCCTTGGGGAGTAAGAGGATTTACACACCCATGGAGGTAGTACCTCTAGATCTTTCTTTTCTTGACTCTGTTAACCCAATTATCAAAGGCACTAGCCATTTACTTGTTACAATGGACAAATAAATTGTTGCCTTGGTAAACATGAATATTTCATGTTTTAAAGTTGTCTCTTTGGGAAAGTGTTCCTTGAGCCTTTGGCTCCCTTGCCTCATTGAGTTTCCCCCTTTCAACCACAAAATCTTTTTGATGTTACAAAACTAACCTACAACAAATAGGGCTACAAAAAACTAACCTTCTAACACTTGATAACTCCTAAAATAACGCTAGGATTTAGCCCTAAATTTTCCCTAACTGTCTACTAAGCCTAGTGCACCTATTAGGCTAGTTAGAGGTGGTTTCTTGTGGGTTTTTTTTCTACTTTTAATCTTGGTTTTCTACAACCATAAGGCTGATAATATCACAGCAACAAACTTTTTTTTCAGCCTTCCTATGTATGCTAAAGTTATTTCTTAATCATTGGTGAGTTGACCTAGCTTTCACTAGCTTGCCTCTTATTTATTTTATCATATGCTTAGAAATTATATTGCATCGTTTGATATATTTATTGATATGATATATATCATTTAATTTTTCTGCAATTAGGGACAACAAGATTAACATGCTTGTCCAGCTAACATATTACATTATATGCTTTATTTTCCTTGTGTCTTGAGCAAGTATTCACACTTGGAAGGTCACTCAACTCATTTGGAAACCCTTGAACCTTCCCGAGACTCCTTTCCAAGATATTCCTATCATATAGAATTGAACTCTAGGGACATCCACTCATACTTATCACTTTTTGTCTCAATTCCCCCTAGGGTCATCGAGATTCCCTCCTTGAGGTGACTACCTCACCTCTAAAGTGTCGGGAACACCTACCTAAGGTGACAATGGGTACGTTTGTCGCCAATTGGTGGTTGGGTCAGGATTTTCCCAACCTACAACTTGTGTGATAACATTTTGGCACCGTTGTCAGGGACCTAATTTTGAATCCTCTTGGGAACCCTAATGCCACTTTGGAAAACTATCCCAAAGACTTTTTCCCTTAGCTAGCCTAGCGAATCCACCCAAGGGATGTTCTCTTTCCACCTTTCTTGATGAGATCCTCTTGAATCTCATCTGACAACTCCACCCTCCCATAACCCTTCCTCTTCCAAACCTTTTCCCCTTGGGAAGTTCAAGCCTTCTAAGGTTTACCAAAGAAGGCCTCCTCTCAAGTATTGCGTTGTCAAAACCCTCTTCCACAAGACCCTTCCTCTTGCTTCAATATATTTCCCTTGGGAAGAGGAGCTCTACAAACCTATTAACATGTCCACCATCTAGGGATACCCTAATACAATGCCAAAAGATTTTAACAAGTACTTGCCAAAGTTCTGAGGAAAAAATGTAGTGACTGTTGAGGATCATATTTATGTTATGGGCTAAGACATGGACAATGAAGGGATTGAACATGAGGATGTAGCCATGCATTTATTTTCCTCATCATTGATTGAAGAATTTCTTGAATGGTTCAAAGGCCTTCCCGACAATCGTGGCATGTCCTATGAAGATTTTTCTAACTTGTTTAAGAGAAGATGGTCAACAAAGATAGACGATGGGATGCTTGCAGATCAATTTAATCAGATGAAGAAAAATGAAAATGAGACAGTGAATTAATGCAATACTTTATTTGAAAGGTTATACAACCATATTCCAATACAATTCCATCCTACAGCCTCATCAATTCATCTCGTTTACATGAATGCTTTTGAAGGACAATTTCGCTTCATTCTGAAAGACAAGAAACCCACATTGTTGGAACAAGACAAAGAGTGCAATGTTGAAGTTGAAGAGAATCTCCTTGATTCATGGGTAGAACCTTTTTCAGTACCCTCGTACCAAGGAAAAAGAAAAAACTAAGGTTTCCAACAACAATTCTATTGATCTGATTTCCCTCCCGACTCAGAAGATAGATAAGATGAGTACTCAGTTTGCTTAAGTGTGGAATCAGATTATGGGCCCTTTGAATACTATAGAGAGAAATAAATCTTCTCCCAGACCTCATTTTTCCAGAAAATAGAGATATGCCACATGTTAGAAACTAAGGCCTCAAAAAGAGGCAAAGGCCCCAGATACTTTGAAACCAGTCAGGACGGTTGACATAGAAGCTTGGTGCCTTCCATGCTAAGAACCTCATAGAGAAGATGAATTCCCCCAACGAGAGGATATTCTCTCGATGATATAAATTTCATGGATATGATATGTGTGTTCTAAGAGGATCAAATCACTCAAGAACATATCAAAGAAGATATAAGACGAGGAGAAATAGAGGGGAGACTCCAGGCCTTGAATCAGTTGACGGATGATCAGAAGAAGGAATTAAGGAGGAGGGAATATTTGACTTACACTAGAAGAAATCAAAATTCATACCCTCCATCTCAGCCTGACGCTCCTCTTCCATCAGCAGAGAAGGTGGCACCACCACCTCCACCTCCAGTATGTGAGTTGATTCCTAAGCCAACTTCTCCATATGAGATTTAGTTGAATATATATGTTGTGAGCATGTTTAGAAAATTGAATATGACGGTACTAGTGACAGAGATGTTTAAGATCCCTTATGTGAAAAGGGAAATTTTGAAAGTATTACAAGTGCCAAATCAGAAGGAATATTATCCTATCAATGTGAACACTATGTATCTCCATCGGTCAAAAGACATAAATCCTCTCTTCTACCTTTCATTAGGCATGAATGGCCTCCAATTGAACAATTGCATGCTTGATTTTGGGGCCTCAACAAATGTCATGTCATTGAATGTGATAGAACAAATTGGTCTGAAGACAACTCGAACCCGTGGAAATGTATGCAGTATTGATTCTAGGAGGGTTAAGGTCTTTGGGGTGTTTGAGGACATTGAGGATTTTTTGATTGATTTTCCACATATTAGCCTCCTCATGGACATATTAGTGATCAATTGTCCAGAGGCTTGCGGGATGCTCTTGTCAAAGACTTGGTCCTCTGCCCTTGGATTTTTTCTTAGCATGAGCCTTACACATGCATACATTCCCATGGGCGATGGCACATATGAGATCTTACACAGCCGGGAAAAGAATAATAAACATGTGATGGATCCAAGTGGCCCTAATTATGCCAGTGAAAAAAATTATGATGTGCCCCCACATATTATTGATTATGATCCATCTAAGCTACCCTTCTTACATGAAGAATCCATAGAGATGTTTCTCCCATGGATAGATGAATACACACAAAAACTTGCAAAATACCATGGGAAGGAGACAAGGCCTATCCATATTTTGAAGAAAAAAGGTGAAAAACATGAAGAAATCATGAAAGAGATGGTCCGCACAGAGCTTCCTTTATATCCATGTGTTGAGAATACACCTTGCATCAATTTCAATGCAGGAATTATTGCGCTCATGTGTCATGTGGGACAAGAGAAAGGGTAAGCCCATGTATGACTAGAGAAATGACAACTCATGGCTTGGCCCTTACATCGTCAAGAAGAATTCTGATAAAGAAAAACACTATCTAATAGCATTAGATGGGAGAAATATGCCATTACCAGTGGATGGATCTCTTCTCCAACCTTAAGTTTAGGTCACATGACATATTGTGGGGTCATACCCCATGTAACTAGGTAGGTCATCTTGCTTTCCTTGCATTTTGTATCTTGATTTCTCATATTATTTTAGATGCATTTCATTTTTCATTTTTCTCTACTTGCATATCATTTTCATGCTTAGTTTACAAATTTTTGACAAAATGTCAAAAAATTTCTTTTCTAGATTAGTTTTCATTTTTTTAAATTTTTTACGTGTATGGATAAAGGGTGATAGCACCACCCTAGATGTTATTATGTTTTTTTCTGAGTTTTGGCAGGCACATGTCTACCAAGAGATGTTGCAAATCTCATGCACTCTACGACGATCACATGTCCCCAAGTAGGAGCCAGATGTTATCCCCATTTTGTGGGATAACTAAGTAGATTATGTCTTGAGGCCCTCAGGTTGCAGATATGGAGTGTCGAGAGACTACATGACCAACAATATCCATTTGCACAGATGGATACATTTCTCACCACCACAGAGGTCATAGATTTTTAGATGTCATCCACCACACTGGCTAGCTTTCGAGAGGCAATGGGCCTTTTTCCATGAGGTACAAGTCGGGTATTATGGTAAGTATCATTCAATATTTGAGGCATTTGAGTATGTTGTATCTTATATTTCTTTAGATTTCATGACATATGCTTGGAAATTATGCCTTTTTCCCTATTTCACCTTGGTGGCTGACATTGTGCCCTAGTAAGTGTTCTTTCTTGGGAATGGTTTTGCTACTAGGAACTCCATTGAAGATCCATTGTACTATTCTTGACCATACTTACCACTTTTCATCACTTAAACCCCTTGTTTCCTTATCTCTTGGGATTTTAGGGTGTATTAACCCAATAAGGGGTTGTCCCTCATTCTATGGGAAGAAGGGGTTGAAGGCCCAAAGGGATCATTGTTGGGTAAAATAAAATCCTATGTATAAACTTTCCATATTCTTCTCCCAGGGATCCCCCAAGAAAGCAATGAAATGCTTATCTGTAAGAAGAGGGGGACCCATGAGAGTAAAAGAATGCTTAGGGGGTTAGTTGGATGATATGAGGTCTCATAATGAGTTGACCTATCATGATCATGGATATCTAGCGATATGACACTACCATCATTTGGAAACCAAGCCAGGGTAGTGGCTCTTAGTTGCATAGTTGAGAGAAAGGGGGGTCTCACCATGAACCAACCTTCTCATTTTTGCAAAAGTATTCGTGAGTGGCATTGTCATTATCTGGACACCATGCCAAGACAGTGGCCTTCAACTCATCCTTAAAACATGAAAGAAACAAATAATGTAAAAATGATGGGCTTGGAAAAAATTGCATTGCAAACGAAGATGCCACACACCCTCTACAAAAGCACCCATGAATGAGACACTACAACCCCTTGTATGTCATGAACCCCATGCCCATTGAGTCTTGATCCTTAACCACTTCATCCTCTTTACATGTCTTAGAGAGGAATATCTTGCAAACACTCTTTGACCTAGGGCAAGATCTACCCAATAGGACACCTCGTAAACCCTCCCATATCCAAGCTTGGCAAGTCACATAATGTCTTCGAGCACTTAATTGTTTGACAGGGTAATATTTGATGCACATGCTTAGGTGGCTCATTTATTTACTTGATTTAATTTTCATGATATTTTGACTTGAGATCCTTGGAGGGCGTGCTTATTTGTCTTTGCAGGACCTATTTGGTGGACAATCTTGAAGGAACAAGCCTAGCTTGGCTTCCATGGGGCTTGAATCCCATAGGTGGATGCAAAGGGCCCACATTTTGGATGTGAGAGACATACCTTCATAGGCCTAGAAGACATGTGGATGACATAACATTTCCCTCACATACCAAACGATTTTCCTAGGAGAGGAAAAACGTCACCTATGGTGGCATGACATCATCTAGGAGGGATAGGGTTTGGTGGTGAGGTTATCATTCATTGACACAAGGATGTTTTGAGGATAATGAGGCTTTGACCATGAAGAAATGACTTGGATGATTGACATGTGGCTTTGGGAAGATTAACTACACTCCTTCAATACCAACAACTTTCTCCAAGTGTCAAAACGTCTCCTAAAGGGGTGACGTCACCTTAAGTTAGGGTTTCTTTTTGTGTAAAAGAAAATTTTAAGTTAATTGTTTAATATTATTTGTGTAAAGGGGAAAGATTAGGATTGTTGACCCCTAGTCTTTTGGTTTACCCTAAAATTATGTGGACAAACTATTTTGGAGACATTTTGTATAAATAGAGATCATAAGATCTCAATTCATAACATAAATCTCCCATTGTGAGAAGTATTGGACTAAAATTTTCGCTACCTTTGGCTAGTTCTCTCTCTTGTGCTCTTGTATATGGCTATCTCTTTGGTTATTGGTTGATCAAAGTGGTGCACTAGCCTTAGAAGGCTCTTCTTTTCTTTTTTGGTGGTTTGTCTTAGCTATTTTCCTTGAATTGGTAAGCTTTTTACATTGTGTTATCATTTGTTATTCAAGTCAAGGTTATTTCTAGAGCTAGGTGGGAAATATAAGGGCATACACCCCCACCTTAGTCTCCATCATTTTATGCTTACATGTTTTTGGTTTAACAAGGGTTTGCTAAGAGAAGTATACGGTAATACACCCTCTTAGCCTAAACCCTAGTTAGAGATACTTTCCTTGGGGAGTAAGAGGATTTACACCCCCAAGGAGGTAGTACCTCTAATTCTTTATTTACTTGATTCCATTAACCCAATTATCAAAGGCATTAGTCATTTACTTGTTGCATTGGAGAAATAAATCGTTGCCTTGGTAAACATGATTTTTTCTAGTTTTAAATTTGTCTCTTTGGGAAAGTGTTCCTTGAGCCTTTGGCTCCCTTACCTCATTAAGACATCCCCTTTCAACCACAAACTCTTTATTCTGTTAAAAATCTAACCTACAACCAATATGGATGAAGAAAACTAACTAACCTATAGCTAGTAGGGCTACATAAAACAAACCTTCTAATGCTTAATAACTCATAAAATAACCTTAGGATTTAGCCCTAAATTTTCCATAACTCTCTACTAATCCTAGCATACCTATTGGGCTAGTTAGAGGTGGTTTCTTGTGGCTAATTTTTCCGTTGTTAAGCTTGGTTTGCTATAGCCATAAGGTTGATAATATTGATGGTTGTGGAGCCTGATTATCTTCCTGATTCATAGGTTTGTTTTAGTCGTTCTTGTACCCCATTCCCTAATGGGGGGGTGTGGGGGGGATTTCCCCCCCACAACTATCGCCAGGGGGGTCCACGGGGGAAACGACAATTTTTGTAGCCCCCCCTAGTAGGGGATTCGGGGGTAGCACTCCTGAAGAGAAATATTGAGAAAAATTGCCTTGTAAAATATTGTAATTTCGTAGTCAATCTAGATCGTTCATTGTAAGGTCGAAGATCTGATGGTAGAAGCTATTTTTAGGGGGGGGGTTTAAGGCAACCCTCTCTTATGAGGGAATTGTATTGAAATTGTGCATTCTTTCGAATGTTGTATTCTAAGAGAGGAGACTATGAGAAAAAGAAGAGGAAGTTACAATGGTTGATTTGTAGGTTGTATCCCTTCATTTTGCTGGATAATAAAAAGGAAGGACCTAGAAATTTCTCTAGTGGATGTAGCCCACACTGGGTGAACCACATATATCTATGTCTTTATTATATTGTGTATCTTATGTGTTTTATTTTCATATTTTTTTTATTTTATTTCTCCACGATCCTGTTTTTCTAACAAATATCACTACAACAAGCTTTTGTTTCAGCCTACCTATTTGTGCTAAAGTTATTGCTTATTCATTGGTGAGTTGAGCTAGATTTCACTAAATTTCCTCTTGTTTATTTTAGCATATTCTTTACACTTATATTGTAGTATTTTCTATCTTTATTGATATGATATATATCATTTAATTTTGCTGCAATTAGGGATAACATGCTTAAATTTCTTTTCCAACTAACATATTACATTATATGCTTTGTTTTCCTTGTGTCTCAGGAAATTATTCACACTTGGAAGGTCACTCAACTCATTTGGAAACCCTTGAACCTTCCCAAGACTCCTTTCCAAGCTCTTCCTATCATATAGAATTTACCTCTAGGGACATCCACTCAATCCCCCCTAGGGTCACTGGGATTCCCCACTTGAGGTGACAGGAACACCTGCCTAAGGTGACTGGAACACCTGCCTAAGGTAACAGTGGGTAGGTGCTCTCCTAGTTGTCGCCAATTGGTGGTTGTGTCGGGCTTTCCCAACCTACAACTTGTGCGATAATAGGACCTTAATGAAAGACAACAAAAATGGGTCAGCAAGATTTGGGCATATAACTTTGACATAGAATATGTCAAGGGAAATAAAAATGTTGTAGCAGATGCCTTGTCTAAAGGACATTCAACCTACTCCATGTCATAGATCTCAGTTGATTGGAAATCCCATTTATTGGTGGAATACTCTAAAATTACATTTGCATGTGAATTGATGGATGGACAACTACAGGATGACAGGTACAAGATCATAGATGACATCATTTATTACAAGTGAAGGATCTATCTAGTTCCAAAATCCTTGTTAAAGAAGAGAGTGCTTCAAGAATTTCATGACTTATCATTAGCAGGGCATCAATGATTCCTTAAAGCATATAGGTAGATAAGGGAAATGTTCACTTCGAAGGGCCTCAAGGGAGATGTCATGTGCCACATAAAGGAGTGTACCACTTGCCATAAAAACAAAGATGAGCAAACTCGCCCAACAGGTCTATTACAGCCTCTCCCCATTTCATAGCATAAGTGGGAGAGTGTATCTATGGATTTCATTATAGGTCTCCCCAAAGCACAAGGGAAGGATTACATATTTGTGATAGTATATTGCCTGGCCAAATTTGCTCACTTTTTCACCTCTCCATGGAATTTAGCGCACATCAGGTGGCATATTTGTTTTTCAGGTTGCATGGATTGCCCAAGATGATTGTGAGTGACAGGGACAACACATTCATGAGCATCTTTTGGCAGTAAATGTTTATTCTAGTGGGAACTAAGTTAAATCCCAGAACTAGTTACCATCCACAAATAGATGTACAAACTAAGATAGTAAACAAGTGGGTGGAAGGTTACCTTCGCAATTATGTAGTTGGATAACAAAAAGTGTGGGTCAAGTGGATTTATCTGGGTGAATACTACTACAACACTACTCACCACATGTCTATTGGTATGTCTCCCTTTAAATATTTATACAATTATGATCCCCTTACTTTTTTTGAGATTTCTTTTGGAGATAGCATGGCCCCTATGGCTAAAGAATGGATACAAGAAAGACAAGACATTCTCAAAGAGCTCAAAGAATATTTGTGAAGGGCTCAAAACCAACCGAAGTTATATGCTTACAGACATAGAGTAGAGCACACTTTTGAGGTAAGCATACAAACCTAGGTGAATCTCTTTCCTAGAGGGTTTTCCAAGCTTAGATCACCCTTTCTCACTTATTATTGGAGGGTTTCTTCTGCATATTAATTTATCATGGTTTTGGGGTAAATTTTTAAAGAGTTGTGCACTGTCCATTGAGGATTAAGTGAGTTGGAGTGCTAGATCTGATATTTTGGTTGACAGATCTCTTCATATGCACTATACATCCCCTGGTCTACAATTTGGAAACATTTTACAATGGTTTGAGGGCCTTCTTCAAGGAATCCGAATTTCTTAGTTTGCTACAGCTAATTGGGGTGCATCTCAGCCAGATCTAGAGGTGACAAATCTTCAAGGGAAAGAAATTGATCTTGTATTGAGTTGTATGTTGTTACTAAAGGCCTAGGAGGTCTCACATCTCTCTATCATTGTATATTGGTGGAATATTTAACACAGACTTCTTTATCTTTGCTATATCATTCCATATCTGCATATTCATGTATGGAGGTTAGCTTATTATCTAAATAAAGGTCAGATCTGAAGTTATTTGGGACTTTTCTTGTGTTATTTCTCTTGTATCTTGTTATTTCCATCTATTGTTGTTTTATATTCATCTTTCACATGCTATAAAACTCAACCAAGCACTCCCAGCGCAACTTTGAGAAGCAGATATGCAAAAACATTCGAACAAAAAATACATACCAAGCATAAAGTAAACCCTAAGTTCCTAGAGAATATACTTGGGAACATTACACCCACCAATAAAGAAGATGAGTCCAAAGTACATAGTTTTATAAGCCAGATCCCTAGAATATAGGTGTTGAAGTTGATAGGGGAAAGCTTGCCGAAATCAAGGCAATGAGGAGTCCTTGAATCCAACATGACGTAAAAAGTAAGGTGTGACTAACAAAAACTGACACCAATGGGAGATGGGAAGGAAATGAGAGGTGGACTAAAGACTTCCCTTTTCCATAGCATAAATGCAAGGCTAACCTAGTAGCGACTGAAAACATTCCACAGGAAATGGTGGATTACCGAGAACATGTATTTTCAATGACATATTAGTAAACTATTGGGACAACCAGAGGTCAAAACTAGGCAAAACTGGATGGGTGCTATTATCGTACAAACTGTAGGTTGGGAAAAACCCGACCCAATCCACCAGATGGTGATAATTGTGGGAGAATCCACCCACTATCACCTTAGGTAAAACCTACCCTTTCTTTAGTAAAGGAGACATCCTACACAAGGGGGGAATCTCGAGTGACCCTAGGGAGAAATGAGATGGAAAATGAAGTTGTGGAAGTGATTACCTTATAGGTCAAGTTACTAAGTGGAAAGTGGATTAATAATGAGTCTCGTAAATGTTTAATGGTTTCCAAGTGCTTGAGTACCTACATAAGATAGTTGTACCTGCGACACAAGAGAGATAAGTATATAAGCTCAGATGTTAAGTGGACAAGCAAGTGAATTTTGTTGCCCCAAAATACAACAGTAAAGAAGAGTATATATCATCAATGACTAAAGTTGTTTACTTCATATTTAACCACTCAAAGCATCAAAGATTTATTGATAAATGAAGCACAAAACATGTAGATTAATATCCAATACTTAGGCACAACCTTTAGTGGTTTTAGATGGTTTCAATATGATGTTTTCATAGTATATTTGTAACAGCCAAGAGGATGTAGCAAATATTTTCTACAGCAACAAGTTTTAACCTTGAAAAACAAGCAATTAATCTGACAAAAAGTTCACCAATTAACAATAGAATGATAATAATGGATTACTAGCAAATTTCCATGGTTAAAATGAAAGTTAAAATCAAAGATATAAAATGATTTGCTACATCCCTAATGTTTGTATATTTTAGTTAGCAATAGCTCAAGATATACTAGGACAATAAATATGCCCTAGAGGCTTTAGGGAACTTAAAGCATCAAGAAAATATTCCAACTTGAACAAGATCAATATCTCTCAAAATCATGTTTACCAATGCAAACAATTTATTTCTCCAATTCAATAAATGATTATTTTCTTGAAAAATGGGTTATGTACTCTTCTTTTATTAGGTTATACCTACATAATCTCAAGGGGTGTAAGCTATTTTACTTCCTTGAGATAGTAACCCTAACAAGGTAAAGTCTAGGAGGGTGTAAACCCTTTTACTCCTCCTAGCGACCTTTGCAATAGTCTTTTCAACAAACAATAATGATAAAACTTGGTGGAGGGTGTATGCCCTTGCAAACCTCCAAGAATCTAGCCAAAAACAACCATGGAACAAGAAATAAACCTAACAAAGCACAGATTTTCCTTACCAATTCCAAGAAATGTCAAGACAAAACCCTAGTTACCAAGAAATTTTCATCACCAAAGAAAGATAAAGAGCCTCCAAGAGTAGCA
>ML783830.1:702245-725105 GCA_009831015.1 Picea engelmannii
AAATAAACCTAACAAAGCACAGATTTTCCTTACCAATTCCAAGAAATGTCAAGACAAAACCCTAGTTACCAAGAAATTTTCATCACCAAAGAAAGATAAAGAGCCTCCAAGAGTAGCACACCACTTCACTTCATTAGTTAAGAGACAAACCATATCACAATAGAGAGAGAGAGAGAGAGAGAGAGAGAGAGATTTTTCCGAAGAGAGGCAAAAATTTCAGCCAAATAGTCTTCTCACAATGGGAGAGCTATAATAAAATGACAAGAGTTTGATCTCTATTTATACAAATCTTATAAAAAAAAGTGTTTGTCCACTCAACTTAGGGTAAACCAAAAAACAAGAGAGACGTTTCCTTTTATTCTTCCCCTTTACATCATAAATTAAAATTTAACTTTAAAAATTGTACATAAGAAACCCTAAAGATGATGTCAACCCTCTCTAGGGTGATGTTTTGAAACTTCTAGCAAGTCGTTGAGCAAAGGGAGGATGTCGTTAGGCCTCCTAAGTATCCTCCTACATAATCTAGGCTCATCAAAGAGTCCTCCTCTTCAAAAATTTCAAGTGTCCATCAAAACACATCATCATTATTGTTATTGCACAATCTGTATTTGCACAAAGACTAAAAGCAACTAGGTCGAGATTGGCATAGCATGAGGGTAATCCTGTCATTGTCACCCCAACATGATACCCTTTTCTATTTAGGAGGAAACAAATTCTCCAAGGGAGATGTCCCTAGACCTAGTGGGTTGATGTAAGGAATGAAATGATAAGTAAACTACCCCCTCTCTAGGTCACTCAAGTCAAGTTTAAGTCTTGAAGGATGAAGAAAAAGAAATATAAAGTGTACATGCCCCTTACCAATAAAAAAACAAGTGTTAAAGGAAATAACAAATGATAATGATGCTTCAACAATACATTAAACTTGTGAATATATGTTGGTTTTCTATGTATGCAGCGAATGACAAGTAGATGATAGTGATAAGTAAATGATAACAACTGCAAATTTGTATCAACTAGAACGCACTTGTGCGGACAATGTGAAAAAGAATTTAAAGAATCAATGATTATACTTTTTTTTTATGTGATTTTTCTAAATATATCAACCAACAATTGGATTTAAATAGGCTATCTAAGTTAAATGTAACTACAGTAAAATAGAAGTAATGACAACAGCAAACAAGCTTCAGAAATGTACTCTGCTAAGGCAATTGAACAAACACTTGAGCATATATTGATAGTAACTTGCATTGTACAAATTTTGGGCTATTCTAAGGTGGTTGGTAGGCTGATATAGATTGAAAAAAATGGTTGTAACAGTGAATTATCAACAGTAATTAAGTGGATGTTAGTATCTCTAAGCTAGTTTAGTTAACTAGTTAAAGTTAGTAAGGTAATCAAGTAGGAAATGATTTGGAGTTTGAGTTTGAAAATACTTGTCAAAGAGTGAAGTTTCACTAGTGACTTTCTAAGGGTATTGGATTCAATTAGGAGGCTTCCTTCAAGGCTACTAACAAGTTATTTTACACACAATCCAAGAGGGAGAAAGACCTAGGAGGAGTAGCAACTTAAGTCCTCCTAGGTTTGACCTTAAGAAGTGAGGAAGCTAGGGTGTAGGAACTTCTATGCCCTAGAACCTCCTTCTTCTTGGATTTTTATGGATGAAAATTACTTTGCACAATAAATAAGTATAAACCTCTAGAGAGATATCACTTTAGGGCCCTAGGGTTTCACTAGTTACTAGATTAATTCAATAAAGCTAGGCAAATGAAAAGAAAGAAAGTTAACACTTTAAGTTTCTTACTTCAAGCATTAATTAAAACATGCAATTTCATAATCATGTATGAGAAAGAAAACCATTACCATAACCATTTACAATGACAAAGTAAAAATCTACTTACTTGCACCAAGAATAATCATGTAAAACCATGCAAGATTGCCACAAAAACTTTATAAAATTTGACCTTTAATTATTTTAGGTCAAAATATCATGGTAGACCTGACCAATTTACTACAAAATTACATTTTTACCAACATAAATTCAATTTGCATATAAATAGGCCTTCAAAGGTGACATCATGCTCTCCCAGGGTGACGTTGGGCCTCAAGTGTGGGATGTTGGGAAAAGGAGATGAAACATTGGGCCTCCAAAGGCCTTAAATTTTCCCACACGTGCCAATATCCTCATGACTTCCTCCAAGGTGAAAACCCCAGCTGACAAGTGATGTCTATGGCTGCAGAGGTGACATCCAAGGCCTCCCAATGCCAACGTTTAGGTGGGAGGAGCATGATACCTGATGCAGGAGCATCACCAACATCAAGCGAGCCAGCGCGGAGACACCGGACAGTTGGACAAGCCAGCACAAATTTTTGAATTTTCCCTTGAAGTTGATGCACCGAACATAAATGTGATAATTAAATGAAGGCACATTGTAACGGACCTTGAGCGGACTTTCTCTCGTCCTTAGTAGATAGAAGGCATTTAAAGTAGTTAATGCAAGTAGGTAGAATTGAATGTGTAGATTAGACAGTTTTAGAGCGCAAGAGGGAAATAGGATTTAGACACCCTCATTGTGTATTGTAACATTAGCATGCATAATCATAGAAGAGCATAGAAGAGAAGCAGAGAGTTGTGTAAGAACACCCATGTACATATATTTGGATTAATAGAAAGAGGTTGATTCAAATTCATGGTTTCGTGTTTGTTCTATGTGTATCGATGCTAAATGATATGCTCATGAATGTTTGCTTCCTGTTATACATTTGCTTTATATGTTGTGTATATGATTTCATGGTTTGAGTTCGAAGTCTAAAAGGAAATAGGAATGAGTTTCAATTGTTTCTCTATCTGAGCAAGAGTTCCTACAACGAGTGCAGTTGAAGTGTCCACAAGGACTGCGTTGACAGAGGGTTCAGATAGGGTTGCTTTTGGTTCTCATTTTTTGTGAAAGTGCAGATAGGTACAGGAGCCATGCGAGGAGTGTGCAGGCTGAGGAGAGTCTCAGAATTGTGAATCTGAGCAAGCAATTGGAAGACTACTGCTGCAAGTGTGCGCAAAGTCAAAGGACTTCAACACTTGGACGTGGGTGAAGGTTTCCACAAGGAGTGCGCGTAAGAGTCTTCTTTAAGACTCAGAGTTGTGAGAAAAGCTCAGAAAGGATAAGGCTTTCAAACCCGTAAAAGGGTTGCACAGAAGTTATACCTGGAAGTGTTGCAAAGGCGTCGTGAGTTTGCACCGAAGGTGGACAAGTTGGCGGAGGAACACTTAGCCATTCACAGAAAGTCGTCAAGGAGGAACGGATGATCGGAATTCTCTGAAGAGAATTCGTGAATTTTCGTGAGCCGTTAGATCTCGCGGAGGAATAGGGGAGATACAACGAGTATTCCCTAAAGTTTCAAAGCTTAGGAGGGGCGGGACCGTAAATCCAAACCACAAGGGCCATTGGATTTATGCGTGGATTTGTGTATCGGGTTTTCGTGAGTGAAAATCCCGGAGACAGTGCAACAGGAATCACGAAATCATGAAACGCGATATCCCGAAAGTCAAAGGATTGTGTGGGACCATGGAGGAGTCAGTGAGAGGATAGGTGGCATGCTATTTTGGAGTTTCATGGGGTAAAGTTCTGAACTCTTTGCATTAGGATTCGCGATACCGTGAAGTCTGAAGTCCTGATGAGGTGAAGCATCGGAAATTCAAACTCACACGTGTATCGGGGTATCGGCATATCGGGATTCGAGAGTTAGTAAGACAAGTTGTTCGACATCGCGAGTGCGAAAATCTCAATAGAGAAAATCCCTAAAGGAAAAGGTAAAAGGTCAGCATTGACTGTTGTCTGGTTTCGAGAACTCAAGAACCCAATGCTTGACCACTGACCTCATGAAGTTGCGAAGTCTGATTTCCCGAGGAAAAAGGGAGATCCCATAAGAGAGTTTCTGTGGGTGCAGATTTCCCAATAGGGAAATAGAAGAACATTTAGATTTCTTCGGGCTGTGGAAAAGGAAAGATCATGTGTGCACGCCGACCTTCCGACTTGTAGGTTGTGAGGTTGCGGAGGTCGCCATCAGTTTGGTATTAGAGCACAGAAAAGGTTCTTTTCTTTCTATAGTAGAGAAGAAGGAAATTCACCATGCCACCAAGGAGAAGGGATAGGCAAACACCTGATCCACCAGAGGATAGGGAAATTCCACAAAAAAGAGGCAGGCAGATGACAGATCCAGCTATGGAGAGAGAAATGCATGACCTACGAGCTAGACTCGAAGACATGGAGATAGCGCAAAGGTGTACAGTCAGTGCCGGAGATCTTAGTGATTTCGAAAGTGAGATTGAGGCTAAACGAGAAGAAGAAGTTGCAGCTAAAGATGCATCAAATGAACGTTTGATTAGAGCTATTGCAAGGATGGGTGCAAAAGCAAAGATGGACATTCCAGTTTATGAGGGAAACTTGGATGCAGAGGAGATTCTAGACTGGATTAGAGCTCTAGATACTTACTTCGACTATGAAGATGTCGAAGAGGACAAGAAGGTCAAGCATGCTATCACAAGTTTGAATTGACATACATCATTGCGGTGGGATGAACTACAAGATGACAGATGCTACAAGGAAAGAACAAGATCAAAAGCTGGGATATAATGATCGCGAAGATGAAGGAGAAATTCATCCCCAGAGATTATCAAATTACTATGTTCAGGAGGATGCATAACCTGAGACAAAAGTTGATGACAGTGAAATAATACACTGAGGAATTCTACAGACTGAACATCAGGGAAAGTCATCGAGAGAGCGATGATGAAAAAGTTTCCAAATGCATGAATGGCTTGAGATATGATATCCAGGATGAGATGAGCATGGTAACCATCCGAATGGTGGAAGCTGTTTATCAGATGGCTCTAAAAGCGGAAGAGAAGATGAGCCGAAAGCAGGGTCAGAGAGGCCAAGGCAGAAGTCAGCCCAGAGGTAAGTCAGTTGCCCAAGATAAATATCAGAAGCCCAAAGAGGACTGGAAGAAACCTTAGACTCGAACTGAGAGAGGTGGAAGTTCATAGCGTGGGCAATATGCTGAACAGAGAGGACAACATACTGAGAAGAAAGGAGATTATGCTGATAACAATATTTTTCCTCATACTAGAGGTAGAGGAAGAGGAAGAGGTGGAGTAATAACATGCTTCATGTGTGGAAAGAATGGGCACAAGTCTTACGAGTGTCCAGATAAAAAGAAGGAAAGTGGAGAAACTCACATCGTCGAAGCATAGAGGCGGGATGTTGAGGCAGAAGACGTTGAAGACGAAAGATCGTTGATGATGCGGAAAGCTCTTTTGACACCACAGAAGGAGGTGGAGAGTTCAGTCCAAAGGACCAGACTTTTCCAAACTGCTTGCAAGACCAAGGACAGGGTATGCAAGGTCATTGTAGATAGTGGTAGCACAGATAATCTAGTTTCTACGAAGATGGTAGAAAAGTTGGAGCTAGAGACGATTGATCATCCAAGCCCGTACAGAATTTCCTGGCTACAAAAAGGACATCAGGTAACTGCCACTAAACAATGTTTAGTTGAATTCAAGATAGGAGGATATAATGATAAGATATTATGTGATGTCATTCCTATGGATGTTTGTCATCTATTTCTGGGTAGACCATGTCAATATGACAGGAATGTGATTCATGATGGGAGAATGAACACATACACCCTAGAGAAGAATGGGAGAACTCACATGTTGCTTCCAATTAAAGATAAGGAAGTGAATCCTGAAGTAAGCAACATAGTACTTCTCATGAGTGGGAAGGAACTTCTTATAGAGGTGAAGAAGAAGGAGGATCCACAGCTCATTGTGGTCAATAAACCGAAGATTGTTTTGACCAGCACAAGAGTGGATGATCTACCAGAAGAGATTCAGGAACTGCTAGAAGAGTTCGCTGACATAGTAGTGGACGAACTACCTCATTCGTTGCCACCGATTAGAAGTGTGAGTCATCATATCGATCTCATACCAGGAGCTAGTTTACCAAAAAAATCTGCGTACAGATTGATGTCGCAAGAGAATGAAGAGGTTAAGAGGCAAGTCCAAGAGTTGTTGGACAAAGGTTTGGTTAGGGAAAGCTTGAGTCTGTGTGTTGTTCCAACAGTACTCAGTCCGAAGAAAGACGGAGGCTGGAGGATGTGTACTGACTCAAGGGCGATTAATAAGATAACCATCAGGTATAGATTTCCATTGCCGAGGATGGATGATCTGATGGATTGCTTGAGTGGAGAAAAATACTTTTCAAAGATTGATTTGAAAAGAGGTTATCATCAAATACGCATGAGAGAAGGTGATGAATGGAAGACAGCGTTCAAAACAAATGAAGGGTTGTATGAATGGCTTGTTATGTCGTTTGGTTTAACAAATGCGCCAAGTAGCTTCATGAGGTTGATGAACGAATTCCTGAGGGAGTTCATCGGAAAATTTGTCATTGTGTATTTGGATGACATACTGGTTTACAGTAAAACCATGGGGGAGCATATGAATCATTTGGCTATAGTGATGAAGAGGTTACAGTAGGAGAAGTTGTTTATAAACATGAAGAAATCCTCATTCATGAAGACAGAGTTCATTTATCTGGGATTTGTTATTTCGGCAGATGAGTTGAGGATGGATCCAGATAAGGTGGAAGTGATCAAGAATTGGCCATCACCAAAGAATATCTTTGAGGTGAGAAGTTTTCACAGATTGGCTAGTTTCTACCAAAAGTTCATCAGGAATTTCAATGGAATTAGTGCAGCAATGATGGACACAGTGAAGAAGAGACACAAGTCTTTTCACTGGACAGAAGAAGCTGAGAAAAGTTTTAATCTGTTGAAGAGGAAGATTACGGAACAACCAGTTTGGGTGTTGCCGGATTTCCGAAAGACATTTCAAGTGAAATGCGATGCAAGTGGATTTGCAATTGGGGCGGTCTTGAGTCAGGAAGATAGGCCAATAGCATATTTCAGCAAGAAGCTAAATGAAGCGAAGGTGAAATACTCCACTTATGATAAGGAGTTCTATGCTATTATACATGCATTGAAGAAATGGAGGCATTACTTGATCCCGAAGGAGTTTGTTTTATATAGTGACAATCATGCACTGCAATTTGTGACTCAATAGGAAAATTTCAATCAGAAACATGTCAAATGGGTTGAGTATATGCATAATTTCACATTTGTGATAAAACATATTTCTGGTACTGCTAACAAAGTGGTTGATGCTTTGAGCAGGAAGTGTTTGTTGTTGCAGGAGTTCCGAGTCAAAACATTGGGTTTTGGTGATCTCAGGAACATGTACATAGATGATCCAGATTTTAAGGAGGCATATGAAGCAACTGAGAATCCAGTTCTCATAGATAGAAGCCAATGGGCCGAATACATGATCCAGGAAGGATTGTTGTTCAAGGGAAATCAAATGTGTATTTTGAAATGCTCCACGAGGGAGAATATGTTAAAGGAGAAACACAGTGGAGGATTAGCAGGGCACTTTGGTCATGACAAGACATTCGCGAAGCTAAATGAGTCATACTTTTGGCCGGGAATCAAGGATGATTTTAAGGATGGAAATTTATTTTAAAATGTAGAAACCTTGGCGAATCTTACTAATCCTTTGTATGCCAACTATAAATGTTTGGTAATATTTTTGTAAAAATATTCAAATTTCAAAGGATTTTATATAGTTTTTATAAAATTTTGGCGATTTTTAAGGTAAAATAATTTTATTCTATTGAATTTGGGTGAACCATTTTTAAAATAGAGAATCTCGTTTTTGGAAAAACCATAGAAAATTAGCCCATGAGAGAAATTTAGCCCCTAAAATCATCCATGCCGGGAATGCGAGCAAATGTCAAGAGATTTGTGGACAGATGTAGAATTTGCTAGCATTCGAAGGGGAGGAGACAGAATGCGGGGTTTTATCAACCATTTCCCATACCAGAAAGGCCGTGGAATGCGGTTAGCATGGATTTTATATTGGGGTTGCCAAGAAAACAAAGAGGTTTTGATTCAATCTTTGTGGTGGTGGATAGATTTTCCAAAATGGCACACTTCATTCCATGTCAGAGAACCAGTGACACAACTCACATTGCAAATCTGTTTTTCAAAGAGGTCATTCGACTTCATGGTTTGCCAAGAATTATAGTTTCGGATCGAGATACAAAGTTCATAGGGAATTTTTGGAAGACCTTATGGAAGAAGCTGGGAACTAGCTTGTTATTTAGTTCATCTTATCATCCTCAGACAAATGGACAAACATAAGTGGTGAACAGAAGTCTGGGAGACTTGTTGAGAAGCTTGGTGACAGAACACCACAGCCAGTGGGACAACATATTACCACATGCAGAGTTTGCTTACAAAGACTCAATCAACAGGAGCACAGGGTAGAGTCCATTTCAGGTTGTCTATGGAGTGCAGCTGAGAGGAATTTATGAGCTGAGGGATTCAAAACAGACTGCGACTAGGAGCGCTAGTGCAGAAGATTTCGCAGAGGTGATGAAGGAACTTCACAGCCAGGTGAAGGAGCGATTGCGGAATTCAAGTCAGGAATATAAGCGTAGAGTAGATCAACACCAAAGACAACTTCAATTTGAGGTTGGTGACTTGATTCTGGCACATTTGAGAAAGGAAAGGTTCTCGAGGGGAACATATAATAAGCTCAAGATGAAGAAAATCGGGCCATGTAAGGTCTTGAAGAAGTTTGGGGTGAATGCTTATGAGATTGAATTACCCGATGGGATTGGAATTTCTCCGACATTCAATATCTCAGATTTGTACCCATATAAAGCTGAAGAAGCAGGGACAGAAGATAAGCAACCAGTGATTCAGTGGACAAAGCAGATGCCAGTTGCAGATAAGCCGCAGATGGAACACATACTGGATACAAGAGTGAGCAAGAAGACCAGGCAGAAAGAATACATTGAGTATCTAGTCAAATGGAAGAACCATCCAGTTGAAGATGCCAGCTGGGAAAACGAAGCGGAGATCCAGAAGCATGGACACACAGTTCGTGAGCTCATGGACAGGAGCCCATGAAATTTTTCAAGCCAGGGAGTATGATGTAGGAGCATCGCCAACATCAAGCGAGCTAGCGTGGAGACACCGAATAGCTGGACAAACCAGCACAAATTTTTGAATTTTCCCTTGAAGTTGATGCGCCGAACATAAATGTGATAATTAAATGAAGGCGTGTTGTAACGGACCTTGAGCGGACTTTCTCTCGTCCTTAGTAGATAGAAGGCATTTAAATTAGTTAATGCAAGTAGGTAGAATTGAATGTGTAGATTAGACAGTTTTAGAGTGCAAGAGGGAAACGGGATATAGACACCCTCATTATGTATTGTAACATTAGCATGCATAATTAGAGAAGAGCATAGAAGAGAATCAGAGAGCTGTGTAAGAACACCCATGTACAGATATTTGGATTAATAGAAAGAGGTTGATTCAAATTCATGGTTTCATGTTTGTTCTCTGTGTATCGATGTTGAATGATATGCTCATGAATGTTTGCTTCCTGTTATACATTTCCTTTATATGTTGTGTATATGATTTCATGGTTTGAGTTCGAAGTCTGAAAGGAAGTAGGAATGAGTTTCAATTGTTTCTCTATCTGAGCAAGATTTCCTGCAAGGAGTGCAGTTGAAGTGTCCGCAAGGAGTGCGTTGACAGAGGGTTCAGATTGGGTTGCTTTTGGTTCTCATTTTATGCAAAAATGTAGACAGGTACAGGAGCCGTGCAAGGAGTGCGCAGGCCGAGGAGAGTCTTAGAATTGTGAATCTGAGCAAGCAATTGGAAGACTACTGCTACAAGTGTGCACAGAGTCGAAGGACTCTAACACTTGGACGTGGGTGAAGGTTGCCACAAGGAGTGCGTGCAAGAGTCTTCTTTAAGACTCATAGTTGTGAGAAAAGCTCAGAAAGGATAAGGCTTTCAAACCCATGAAAGGGTTGCATAGAAGTTATACCTAGAAGTGTTGCGAAGGAATCATGAGTTTGCGTTGCAGGTGGATGAGTTGGTGGAGGAACACTTAGCCATTCACAGAAAGTCATCAAGGAGGAACGGACGATCGGAATTCTCTGAAGAGAATTCATGAATTTTCGTGAGTTGTTAGATCTCACAGAGGAATAGGGGAGATACAGCGAGTATTCCCTAAAGGTTCAAATCTCAGGAGGGTAGGACCGTATATCCAAGCCACAAGGGTCGTTGGATTTATGCATGGATTCGTGTATTGGGTTTTCGTGAGTGAAAATCCCAGAGACAGTGCAACAGGAATCGCGAAATCATGAACCGAGATATCCTTAAAGTCAAAGGATCATGTGGGACCACAGAGGAGTCAATGAGAGGACAGGTGGCATGCCATTTTGGAGTTTCATGGGGTAAAGTTCAGAACTCTTTACATTAGGATTCGCGATACCGTGAAGTCCGAAGTCCCAATGAGGTGAAGCATTGGAAAGTCAAACTCGCACGTGTATCAGGGTATCGGCATATCAGGATTCGGGAGTCGATAAGACAATTTGTTCGACATCGCCAGTGTCAAAATCGTGATAGAGAAAATCCCTAAATGAAAAGGTAAAAGGTCAGCGTTGACTGTTGTCAGGTTTTGGGAACTCAAGAACCCAACGCTCGACCACTGACCTCGTGAAGTTGCGAAGTCCGATTTCTCGAAGGAAAAGGGAGATCCCATAAGAGAGTTTCTGTGGGTGCAGATTTCTCGATAGGGAAACAGAAGAACATTTAGAGTTCTTTGGGTCATGGAAAAGGAAAGATCCTATGTGCGCATCGACCTTCCAACCTACGAGTTGTGAGGTTGCGGGCATCACCATCAATACCTTAGGTCTAGGTCTTCCACCGTGCCTCCAAAGGAAACATCCTTCCTTCATCTGGAGCAAGGTTTCAATATATTCTTACCCCTGGCTGGGTTTTTAGCATCCATATGTGGGCTTTGATCCCCCATGAAGGTCTGAGATAATAATTTCCTCATGTGTAAATGTCCATCGGGAAAGGTTCTGTAGAAACAACAAGTATGCCCTCTAGGAGTTCATAAGTCATAAGGATCATAGCATGTAAATAACATCCAATAATTAAATTACCAAAACATGTGCATCAAACCCCCCTTAACCCCAAACACATGCTCAAAGACATTATGCAATTTGACAAGTTAGTTTTGGAGAGGGTCTCAGAGTGTCCTATTGAGCTAACCTCTTTTAAGTTTTGGGTGTTTCCCAGGTGGAATCTAGTCCAAGTCATGTAAGTGTATGAGGTGGAATGGAGTAAATATTTGGGCATGGGGTGCATGTGATAATAGGGAAATGTAGAGTCTTACCTGTGGGTGTCTTTGTGGAGGGTGAGTTGCACCTTGTCATGTATGCAATTGTTTCCTATCCCATTCATTACCTTTTATTATTAGCTTATTTATTTTGATCTTTTTCTCTTGTGCTTCAAGGGAATAGTTAAGGGCCACTGTCCTGGCTTGATCACAAGAGGTGACAACATTATCCACAATCATTTCACGGAAATGAGAAGGTTGGCTCATAATGAGACCCCCTTTCTCTTGGCTATGCCACCAAGAGCCACTACCCTCGTCTGGTGACTAGATGGGTGGTAGTGTCATACTGCCACATGCCCATGGTCATAATAGGTCATCTCGTGATTTGACCTCCTATCCATCAACTAGTACCTTAGTGTTTATGTTATCTTGTGGGTCCCCTTTTCTTACTAATAATATTTTCACTACTTTCTCAAGGATCCCTCGGTGAGGCATCTCGAAGGTTTCAAAATTGGATTTTAACTCTTGCCAGCTACTTTTACCCTCTGGGCCTTTAGCCCCTTCTTCCCACAAGGTAAGGTACAACCCTTCATAGTGTATCCAATCCCAATGACCAAAAAGGAAAGGGAAAATGGAAGGAATAAATATGGAATGTGGTAAGTATGGATGGAACAAACGATGACCCTTCAAAGATCCACCCAGTAACAACCCATCCTAAAGGGAAATCAACTTACTAGGGCAGTGTGTCACCCTTCCAGGTTTGAACAAGGAAAAGGGCATAATTTCCAAGCAAACGTCATGAAATGAAAAAGGATTCAAATACAACATGTTCAAGTGCTTCAAAAATCAGACTGATACATACCATGATACTAAGACTCATTACCTCATGGAGCAAGACTCAATGCTACTTTAGGACCAGGCTGGTGTGATTGATACTGTTGCTGGTGATATGTGGATTGCACTAAAGAAAAGAGGGGCCCTCCGGGGCCATGTTTAATTCGTCTGGATCTCGGTACTCCATGTCTAGGACTTGTGGGCCTCAAGAAGTGATCTCCTTAGTTATGCCTAGGAAAAAAGATAACAAGCACCAAAACCCTATCCCTAGGGTGATGCCAAGCCCTTCAAAGTGACGTTTTGTCCTCCAAAGGTAGATCATTCATATTGTAGGGGATAGGTGAGATCCTCCATGGTGTCTCTCAAGCCTCCAAAGGGGATAGGTGAGATCCTCCATCCTGTGGGCTTCATGCCCCAAGGAAGCCCAAGCTAGGCTTGTTCTTACAAAACTATCCACCAAGCGAAGTTCTGCAAAGACAATGAATGCGCCATCCAAACATCTCAGGTCAATTGCATCATGATAAGTAAATCAAGTCAAGAAAAGAGCCACCAAATCATGTGCACCAAAAACCACCTCATCAAACTAAACAAGTGCTCAAATACACTATGCAATTGGACAAGTTTAGGTATGGTAGGGTTGAAAGAGTGACCTATTGCTTGAGTCATTCCTCAATTCAAGGAGTGTTTCAGGGGTGGACCCCCCTCTAAGTCATGTGGAGAAAATGAAGTGGATGGGAGAAATAATTTTGGGCATGAGGTTCATGACATATAATGGACCATTTTGTCTCATTTATGGGTGCCTTTGTAGAGGGTATGTTGCACCTTCATTTTCAATGCATCTTTTTTCCAAGCCCATTCAATGCCATTAATTAATTATAGTCCAAAATGACTAGGTACTCCCTATGGGGTAACATATATCTTGGGGGGTAGTACAATAGTTCCATTTGAAGGGATAAATACACAAAGTGCCATGGGGGTATAGTCTATGTTGTAACGTACTTGTGTAAATCCCTCAACAATTGGGACATTTATATGTATGTGTTTTCTTTTGCAGGTCTTTGATTTTTTAGAAGAAATGTTTCATTGTTCTCAAGACCTCTTTGGAAGAT
This sequence comes from Picea engelmannii, assembly GCA_009831015.1. Taxonomy (NCBI): domain Eukaryota; kingdom Viridiplantae; phylum Streptophyta; class Pinopsida; order Pinales; family Pinaceae; genus Picea; species Picea engelmannii. The sequence goes on from ML783830.1 coordinate 715,449, forward strand.
CATTTGGAAGGTTCATAATATGTCTTTTATCTATTACCAGTTACATTCCCTCTGGGCCTTCAGCCCCTTCTTCCCATGAAATGAGATACAATCCCTTCTTGGGTTAGTACACCCAAAAATACCAAAAGATAAGGAGACAAGAGGATGAAGTGTGAAAAGTGACAAGTACGGTTAGGAATGGCATGATGACTCATCAAGGGGACCTCCTAGTAGCAAACCCATCCCTAGGGGTGACCACTTACTAGGGCGCAATGTCAACCACCAAAGTGAAACAAGGCAAAAAGAATAATTTCCAAGAAGACATTCTGTAATCCAAAGTAACTTTAAATGCAACATACTTAAAATGATTCAAATATTGAAATGACACTCACCATAATACCTGGCTTGTACCTCATGGAGCAATACCCAATGTCTTCCTGGAGAAAGATGATGTGGTGGATACCATCATGATGAATGGTCGTGAGGTGGGCCTCTGTCTGTCCAAGTGGACATTTCCATCCATTTATCTCTCGGTACTCCATGTCTGCAACCTGAGGGCCTCGAGACATCATCTCCTTAGTTATCCCTAGGAATTGGGGATAACATTTGGCTCCTACTTGGGCACATGTACTTGCCATAGAGTGCATCAGAACTGCAACATCTTCTGGTGGGCTTGTGCCTACATGCACTGAAACAACAAATCGTTAAGTGTAGGATGGATTACTCATCCTTTGTCCATATAATCAAAACCAAAATATCCAAAAATGACAACTAATCTAGAAAATAATTTTCTTGTATTTTCATATATAAAAAATGTAAATCAATAATGCAAGTAGAGCAAAATGAAAATCAAAGATGAAATGAAACTAATCTACTATGAGAAATCAATATGAAAATGAAAGAAATCAAGATGACCTACCTAGTTATCTGGGGCTTGGGCTCTGAAGAAATCAAGTACCTTGAATATAGGGTCACAGAAGAGACCCTTCCACTAGTAATGGAATCTTTCTCCCATCCAAGGTTGTCAAGCAATATTTCTCTTTCTTAGACTTCTTCTTGATGATGTAAGGGCCAAACCAAGAGCCATCATCTTGTTGATCATATTTAGGCTTTCCCTTCCTCTTATCCCACATGAACGCAAGACTTACTTCAATGTAGTTGATGTAAGGTACATTCTCGATGTAAGGATAAGAAGGAGGTTATGTGTTGACTACATCCTTAATGGCTTTATCACATTCCTTGTTTTCCTTATCTTCTTCCTTCTTCAATATCTTGATGTCTCCTAGTTCTTTCCCTTGGAACTTTGCAAGCTTGTCCTTGTATTCATTCATTCTTGGAAGTAGTGTATCTATGGAATCTTTTTGTGCAAAAGGAAAGTCCCATGGATCATACTCAATGATCTGGAAACATACATCAAAGTCACAATCACTAGTGTAATCAGGATTGTTGGGATCCATTACATGCTTCTCAATTCTCTACCGACTATATAGAATCTCAAAAGTACCATCCCCCATGGGAATATGTGCATGGGTGAGATCCATACTGAGAAAACTGCTAAGAATATTGAACCGAATTCTTGATAGAAGCATTCCCCAAGCATCTAGAACATCAATCACCACTATGTTCATAATGAGGCTGATATGAGGAAAATCAATCACGTAAACTTCAACATCTTCACAAAGTTTATAAACCTTGAACTTCTTGGAATCAATGCCACAAACATTCCCATATGGTTGGGTTGTCTTCAGACCGAGTTTTTCCATCACCTTTAAGGAAATTACATTTGCAGATGCCCTAGAGTCTAGCATACAATTGTTCATACGAAGACCATTTATTCCCAAAGAAAGACAGAAGGGAGAGTTTTCATCCTTTTGTCTATCAAGATACATAGTATTCAAAATTATTGGAGGATCCTCCTTTTCAACTGGTATGTTCCATAACTTCAAGAATTATTTCTTTACAGAGGAGAGCTTGCACAATTCTATCATAGGGACTACCATATTCAACTTCCCAAACATGACCGATGTGTCTATGTTCAACTGAATATCCTTTTCTGCTGAAGTTGGCTCTGGGAGCAACTCAAGGACCGTAGGTGGAGGTGGTGGGACCACCTTATTTTTATATAGAAGAGGAGATCCCACTTCTGGATGAGGTGGGGTTGGATGTTGTGGAGGAGGAGTTGAGGTCTTGTTCCTCCTATCATATGTAAACATTTCTTTTTTCCTCAATTCTTTTCTATGATTCTCTATTAACTAATTTAGCACTCGAAATTGTCCTTCTCTGGCTCCTCTTTTTCTAACTTCATTGATATGTTCCTTAGTGATATATTCTTCTTGGAAATTATAGATCATTTCCATTAAGTTCATAGTATCATGGGAATCTTCATCACATTTTGGACATTCATCCTCTCAATGAGATCCTTGACATGTAGAACACCATGGTGTTTCTCATGTGTTGATCATTCCAACCAAGTTCAATGTGTCTCAAAATTATGTTTACCAATGCAAAAAATTTATTTCTCCAATGCAATAAAGTATTAGTGCCTTTCCAAATGGCTTATAGAGTCTTATTTTATTATGTTAGACCTACTAAATCTCAATGGGTGTAAGCCCTTTCACTTCTTTGAGATAGTAACCCTAACAAGGTAAAGTCTAGGAGGGTGTAAACCCTTTTACTCCTCCTAACAACCTTTGCAATAGCCTTTTCAACAAACAATAATGATTAAACTTGGTAAAGGGTGTATTACCATATACTCCTCCAAGACTATAGCCAAAAACAACCATGAAACAAGAAATAAACATAACAAAGTGTAGATTTTCCTTACCAATTCCAAGAAATGCCAAGATAAAACCCTAGTTACCAAGAAATTTTCAACACCAAAGCAAGAGAAAGAGCCTACAAGAGTAGCACACCATTTCACTTCATTAGACAAGATACAAACCATATCACATGAGAGAGAGAGAGAGAGAGAGAGAGAATGATTTTTCCCAAGAAGGGCGCAAATTTCATCCAAATAGTCTTCTCACTATGGGAGAGCTATGATAAAATGACAAGAGTTTGATCTCTATTTATACAATTCTTCTAAAAAAGTGTTTTTACACTTAAATTAGGGAAATCCACAAACAAGGGATATGTTTCCCTTTATTTTTCCCCTTTACATAATAAATTAAAATTTAACTTTAAAAATTCCACATAAGAAACTCTAAAGATGATGTCAACCCTCTCTTGGGTGACGTTTTTGACACTTTTAGCAAGTCGTTGAGAAAAGGGAGGAGGTCGTTGGGCCTCCTAAGGCTCCTCCTTCATGTGCTAGGATCATCAAAGGGTCCTCCTCTTCAAAAATTCCAAGTGTACATCAAAACACATCATCACCACCAAAACCCTAGCCCTAGGGTGACGTCAAGCCCTTCAAAGTGACGTTTTGGCCTCCAAAGGTATATCATTGGGCTTGTAGGGGCTAGGTGAGATCCTCCACGGTGTCTATAAAGCCTCCAAAGGCTATAATCATCATCTGGTATGCAATCCATGGTATCCAACCTATGGGCTTCATGCCCCAAGGTAGCTCAATCTAGGCTTGTTCTTCCAAAGCTGCCCACCAAGCAAGATCCTGCAAAGACAATGAATGTGAACTCCAAGTATGTCAATTCAAATGCATCATGATAATTAAATCAAGTCAATAAAAAATCCACCCAATCATGTGCACCAAAAACCACCTCATCAAACTAAACAAGTGCTCAACGATGTTATGCAATTACCCAAGTTTAGGTATGGGAGGCTTGACAAAGTGACCTATTGGGTGAGTCATTCCTTAAGTCAAGGAGTATTTCCCAAGTGAACCCCCCTCTAAGCCATGTGGAGAAGATAAAGTGGATAAGGGAAAGTCTTTTGGGCATGGGTTTCATGACATACAAGGGACTGTAGTTTCTCATTTATGGGTGCCTTCATAGAGGGGTTGTTGCACCTTTGTTTTCAATGCATCATTTTTCCAAGCCCATTCAATGCCATTAATTAATTAAGGTCCAAAAAAACTGGGTACTCCCTATGGGGTAACATATAGATTGGGGGGGAGTACCACAGTGTCACTTGAAGGGAGAAGTACACAGAGTGCCATGGGGGTATAGTCTAATTTGTAACACACTTGTGTAAATATCTCAACAAGTGGGACATTTATATGTATGTGTTTGCTTTTGCATGTTTTTTTTATTTTTTAGGAGAAACATTTCATTTTTTCTCATGACGTATTTGGGAGAGAATATGGAAGGTTCATAATATGGATTTTATTTCTTTCCAAATACATTCCCTCCGGTCCTTCAGCCCCTTCTTCCCATGAAATGAGAGACAATCCCTTCTTGGGTTAGTACACTCGAAATCCCAGAAGATAAGGAGATGAGGGGATTAAGTGTGAAAAGTGACAAGTATGGTCAGGAATGGAACGATGAATCATCAAGGAGACCTACCAGTATCAAACCCATCCCTAAGGGTGACCACTTACTAGGGCACAATGTCAACCACCAAAGTGAAATAAGGCAAAGAGAATAATTTCCAAGTGGACGTTACATAATCAAAATCAGTTTTCAATGCAACATACTTAAAATGCCTCAAATATTGAAATGACACTCACCATAATACCTAGATTGTACCTCATGGAGCAATACCTAATGTCTTCCTGGAGCAATATGATGTGGTGGATACCATCGTGATGAATGGTGGTGAGGTGGGCCTTTATCTGTGCAAGTAGACACTACTAGCCATCTATCTCTCAGTACTCCATGTCTGCAACATGGGGGACTTGAGACATTATATCCTTAGTTATCCCTAGGAATTGGGGAGAATAGGTACGACTCACAGAGGCACTGACAAACTATAATAGGTCTTAATGTAGAACTAAATAAACTCCATGGGACATAAAGGTGACTCACCTTGGATGCTCTGAACAAGGGGAACATAGGGATGCTGCCAAAAATTGAATCAAGAACTGTAAAAGCATGGGTTCCTCTTGTTATTTCCAAAGGGGTGCCACGAGGAGAGGAAAGATATGTAGTACCAAAATGGTAAATGGCATGCTTGATATTTCAAAAGGTGTTTTAGGAGGATACAATAGATCTAAACATTGTATTGAAAGATAAAATATGCAATCAGAATCCCACAAGGGAAACTAAATTTGGACTTGAAGGGGTAATGAGGAGATAAATTCCTAAGAAAACAACCAAATAGTGATAATGCAGAATGTGAAAACTAAAAATTGAAGTAATCAAGGGTAGGGCCATTAGTGACAATATCCTCGAGGGTGGGTGAATGGTGGCATAAAAATAGAAGAATTATCATTGTATGGATGAAGCAGAGGGATTATGATATGTGAAAATACAACATATACCAACCATAAATGCAATAGTTTTGGGGGTAAAGGTTGTTAGCATGATGAGAATAAATGCATGTGCCTTCAACTCTAGGATGAAGACTAACTAGAATCCCAATCCTAATGGGATTAAATGGCATGGGCACCAAAATGCTATACGGGTCACTATTCTAGGGCACCCATGGAAGGAAAGATCTATCACCAGGTAGATGTAAAATGAAAAATATGGAGGGGTTGGTCCATCTACGGAAGTGAGGGGGGTCTTATAGGAAATTTACAGGGAATGAAAGGAAAATGCTATCAACTGAAGGGATTTAAACTATGCTAAATTCCAAGGAAATTGAGGCTTGAAGGAGACCCATATCCATGAATAAAAGAGGTTATCCATGGTGAAATATAAATCATAATTTAATAAAGACCAAAGCATAAGGGTGCTCAAGTAATTGAGATAGACATTAGAAAACAAACATGCTTTAATGCTTCTTGGAAAAATGGCTTAATGGTGAAGTATCAAAGCAAGAAATTTTGAAAATACGCTTTTTAAGAGCTCAGAAACCTGATTCCAATGATGGAAACGGTGTGTCAATCAAAGTTTGTATGAGCCCATATGAGGTAAGAGAAAAAAGAGGGATTTTTCCATTAAAAGGGTTTTCCCTCCAATTTTCAATTCATTATTGCACTTGTTGGAGGTTGATATTGGTGAGGAGAAGAAGGACCTAAATCTTCATGAGCTCGTTGCAGACAAACTGATCATTAGAATTAGGATTTGCAACTTTCAGGTTGGTGGCCAAGCCTTAGTTGTCATTTTCTATGTATTGGTTTTGTAGTTAGGTTCAAGGCTGCCCTGGGGAACCCCCTGGAATTTTTTTTGGGGCCAACACACTTAACATGGTTGGTATCTGAGTTCAGACCACATAAACATGCCTAGTTATAGTGTTGACCAACACAAGAAAAATGGGTTTTGTTTGCATGAACAAAAAATAAGCTTTTGAGCTCAAAATTGCTAGGGATGCCTATTTTGAAGGGAGAAAGGGTAGTGACCCATATTTTCATAATATGATGAAAATAAATTATGAAATTTGGTTTTGTGAAGATATGGCTGATTTCAAGGTACTCCAGAGACAGCGAGAGCTCGAATATATTATGGATCAGGTTCGGGAGAACTAGACAGTGAGAGGAGCTCTAGCTTGGTATGGGCTACTCAAATATGTTGAGAACCCACTAATGAAAATGGGGGAGGGTCTCCTCTCTTGTATAGTGCAATACTAGGATGAAAATTCAAAGGCATTTGTATAGGGAGAGAATATTGAGATCACCATACAAGATATATATTTTCTCACAGGGCTCTCTCCATTGGGAGCAGTGGGGGGAAATCAATAGATATTTCCTCGAGAGAAGTGGTTAAAGGAGTTCCTCAAGACCCATTGTGTACCTAGTACTAGGTTAGAGATTTTGTTAACCAACTCATGGACCTAGAGCGATTAGAGACATGGGATACGACTGTAGTGTTGATCCACATATTGGGTATTCATTCTCTACACAAGGTGTTTGGAGGACAGATGTTGTTGATAGAGAGGGTATTGGTTGGGACCTACTTTGGATGGGCCCAAATGATGTTGATGACATTGAAGTTCCCACTGGCCTCCCACCAACAAGTTTCAAGAGGCAACTACACATTTTGAATATTCCTATGTTCCTTCTTTTTTGAGAGGAGCCCCACTTTATGTCCTCATATTTGCATTCGTGATGGGGGCCCACAAGATCCTTGAATGCGATGTTGGGGGTAGTTATTGAGGTGATGGGGTTTTGGGGGGGTCGTAAATGTGTTCCAAGTCGATATGTTTGTACGTTGGGATCAAATCTCAATATACATCAAGGATTATCCATATGTAGGGATGAACTACAAGGGTGACCTTGAGCTACCACTATTAGTTGGTCAAGCATGGTGAGTAGATGACAAGTGTAACACCTCAGATTCACTTCAATGCACCCTATATTTTTTTCGTTAGATGTGATCCATCATATGAGCATATTATCTGTATCATTGTATCATGATGAGCCAAAAGTGTGGTTATCTTTGTAGTTATGTATTATATTGGGCCATGCTTAGATGATCTATGTAATAGTGAGGGACCTAGGTGGTATCTCTAAATACCTTATGGTCGATCATGGCCCATCCTTTTAGTTCCCATTTCAACATATGTCTCTCTTATGACTCTAACTAACTACCCCTTGGTGGAAATAACTCACCATCATGTTGGTAATTTATGATTTGGGTAGGTATGCAAGTGTCTTGGGATGGATCTACTAGGACACATGATCCAGGGGAATTTCTAGTCTCCCTCACTTCTATGTATGTAATGTAAAAGTGTTTCTCATGTTGTAAAGGTTTTCACACCTATTGGAGCATGCTTATATTATGCCTAATCATGGATCCCCCCTTATGTATTTGTCACACTTTGGATATGAACTCTTGGAGATGATTCTACAGTTGCTTAGAGAGTTTCATGTTTCTCAAGGAAATTTCACAGATATTGAGCCAGTACATAGATCCCAAGGCACTGGTCACATCACCCAAGACACTTTGGGGCTATTTTCACTTACATATCTCTACTCTTGACATGTCACGTTCTAGATTCTTGAGCAATTTCTTCCATTTTTTTATGCATCATTCACTTAATTTGAGAGACGCCCCTGTTGGAGGACTTCTCTACTAGCAATCTTAGCATGTGTGGATAATTTTTGACTTGGAGAGGGTCATTCCATAGTTCGTGGAGGTTTCTTGCATAATATGCAAATGTTTTTTCACCTATGAGACCTCATATTTGACCATTGGAGCTAATTTTAGGATGTTGTCCCTTCTTTTCATGGAGATGGTTGAGTGTTATTCACATCCCACATGTTGAGGCCTTGCATCATGAATCCACTTTCTTGATTTGAGGATGATGCTCACTTTGGAGGTTACTTTGCACATTATATCATGCGTGTTGATGGGGCATCTAACCTTGGAGAAGATCTAGGGGTTTCCATACCCTAGATCTAGGATTGCATTGCATATATTGAGGGAAACCTAACTTCAAGAAAAATTATATTTTGATAGAATGCCCATAATTATGCCAAATCAATGCCATTAGATGCAGAATGGTTAGGCGATTCCCAAAATGTGGTCAAAATAGAAAATCGAGAAAAAATGACAAAGTTATGGTTCTTTTAAAATCTTTTGTGGGAATATTTTTGTTGCAATTTTGACCACTCGTTTAAGGAATGGTCCACATTTTTTGCTTAAACATTTTGTTTACTTTCTGGAGTTGATTGTGGATTTGTCCACTTGGAGGCCTTGGAGGATAGACGTTTCACCTTTGACTCGTCTTCTTCGCTCGTTGATGGAGACATCCCACTATTTTGGGGGAAATATTGTACATGTGGCATGTTTTACTTGTATTTTGATTTAGTCTCCTTCATTATGTGGATGACAAGTCACTTTTGTAGATCTCCTAGGCTAAATTTAGGGAGATTAGAAAATAATAAAGAATGAGAAGGATGTAGAATCCTCATTCATAAATAAAGGCTCTCCTCTCATTCCAAATTGTTTTTGTTGTTGTTGAATATCATTTGAGAATACAATTTGTTGAAGATCTACCTAGTGGAGGTTTTAGTGTTAATTCTTGGAGCTCTCTCTTTCTTAGTTTATTTTTGGTGCATCAAAGATTTTTTGTGATAGTTCAAGACTTCTACTAGCTTTCAAGATCAATCCATTGAAGGGTTACTATACCAATTTGAGAGAAGATATTTTAAGGTTTGTGTCTTCCTTCTTCTCTTGTTATCTTGGGTAAGTGCTTAATCCATTGCTTTGGTTTTTCCTCTTGGCAAGGGTTTTAAGTGTTTTGTTCAAGTTGTAGTTGATATTGTTGGTGAAGGTTTTTTCCCTTGTGGAATCCCTTCTTGTAGGTGTTGAAACACACACTGACATTTAATAAGATATATGTAGTTCAATTAATTATTCATAAACATGTATAACACAAACTGTATGAAGTAGATAAAATATCATTCTTTTATTTATTTAACTTGAATGAATACAAATAAAATCAATCCTTTAATATCTTTAACTTCAACTGAATATGAGAGATCGAACTCTCGAATACAAGACCCAGCTTGTAGTTCTCAGATCCAACTGAGAAATGAGGAATCCAACCCTCATAACAATACCCAACTTGTTGATCTCGTATCCAACTGATACGTGAGGAATCCAATCCTCATGACAAGACTCAACTCGTAAACATGCACCAAGCTGATAGAATGAACTTTCATTCAATCCATTATAT
>ML783830.1:732272-744106 GCA_009831015.1 Picea engelmannii
CTGGGTGCGAACATCTAAGCCGTTCATAGATGAACTGTGCATAATAGTGAGCGTGAAGGCATATGCACCCAGAAAAACTTAGGATAAGTGCATATCGTGGGTTTTCCCAAGCTTTCACATGTTTATATCACCAAGAGGTTAGACAAACAACATTTTAAGCATCCAAGACATGGTCCAACATTCATCATCGAGATGGTTTTATTAAAATAAAGAAAACTACCTATGTTCTAACTTAATAACCTATGACAATTAGCCCAGATTAAACTATTGGACTAAGAAATTACTCTACCCTGGGGCTATCTGACCAAGATTAGATAGTCTGGTCAGATTTATTCACTAACTAACCTAGATCACTTGGCTAAGATTAAACAGTTTAGCCAAGCCTTTTCACTACTCCTAACAACGTCAATTTAAAAGAACTTGGCCATGCTTGAAAGGTATGGACCAAGTCATTGTTATTGCATGGGGCTCTATTGAATCTCTTTTATGCCCTCTTTTATTCTTTTCTTTTCTTTTTCTTTTTTTTTTCTTTTTTTTGTTTCTTTCTTTTCTTAAATTATTTTCAGAATGAAAAATCATTTGACAAACAAAAAACACTAAAGAGATAACATTTTAGTCACTAGTTGATCCTATAAATTATAGGGTTGTAACAATGGCTCCACCTGGGGATGGTCCTCTCCTTGTGAAGTGCCAAGAATCTCGATTCCTGATGTTCTGAAACTTTCTCCATAGTCGCCTTTGTTGCTTGATTGGTTTTATTTCAAAAATTAGAAGACAATGTTCAATGGCTTAGGGCCTTATCTCTAGGCTTCAACCATCTGACCAAAGTTATTCACTCAGAAATTCGCAAACAAAATAAAAATGGTTTGTACAATGGAAAGTGTGACTTCATGTCCCTACTGAGGCGGTGAATAATGCTTCAGCATTCTGCCATTTACAGGTCCTCCTGGAAGATCTGTCCCATCACTGTTGTTGAGAAAGAAGGCATTATTTCCTCTAAATGCTTGAATCATGTATGGTCCCTTCCATAGACTGTCAAATTTTCCATGCTTTCCCTTATCTTCATTTCGAGAATCCCATCTCAGCACCAAATCACCTAGCTCGAAATCATCTTCCTTGGTTCTTTTGTCAAAAATATTCTTAATGCTTTCTTGGACTACCTGAGTCTTGTTGTATACTTCTTCCCTAGACTATTGCAAATGGATCATCTGGTTGATCCTTCTTTGGGAGTCGTTCGGCTCGGCTTGCATGTTTTGCAGCAATTTCATGACAGGAACTCCTAAGGAAGTGGGAAAGACTGCTTCTATGCCATAGACCAGCTGATATGGTTACATACCGATTGACCTTTTGGTGGTAAGTCTGTCGGCCCATAGTGTGAAAACCAACTTGTTATGCCATGACTTTTTGTTTTCTTGCAAAGTTTTCTTGATAATGTTTACCAAGGTTTTATTTGATGATTCCGCCAGCCCATTTCCCTGAGGGTAGTAAGTTGTGGAATGACCCAAACCAATATGATACTGGTTACAGAAATCTATGAGTTTCTTAGATTGAAAAGAAATTGCATTGTCAGTATAATTTTTCTAGGACATCCAAAACGGGACAAGATATTATTTTCAAGAAATTTAATAATGATAGAATCAGTGGCTTGCCTGCTTGGTACTACTTCGATCCATTTTGTAAAATAATCCATGGCAGTAAGAATCCACCTGTGTTGCCCCGAAGAGGGTGGATGTATTTCTCTGATGAAGTCTAATCCCCATTGTTGGAAAAGGGCTTCAATGGAGATTGGTTTCAAGGGAAGAGGAAGAAGTTTCCTTTTGCCTTCGAACAACTAACATTTATGACATGAAGTCACTTTATGATGCACATCAGCGAATAGAGTTGGCCAATAGAATCCACCTCTGAGGATTTTGTTGGCTGTGGTCTTCCAACTTAGATAGCCACCACAGTCTCCTGCATGAAAATCATGTATTACTTTGTCAGCTTCATCCTTCAATAGACAATTTAACAAAATACCTCCAGGATCTTTCCAATACAGATTGCCTTCTAGAATGCAAAATTTTAATGCTTTCAATTTCAAAAACCTAGCTTTAGTTTTGGTTAGACCAGGGGGAGCCTGTAAATTATGAAAAACAAATATCAGGTCTGTGTAACATGGAGAGTTGAGAAATACCTCTCTCACGCTTGGAGTCACCTGCTCACCCTGTTCATCTACTGTAGCTAAGAAATTAATGTCAAGAGCATGGAAATTTGATTCAGCCATTAACTTTGATAGACCTTGACCTTTAATCAGTTTAGTAGGATTAATCTCTATGTCATACTCTAGAATGATAGAAATCCATTTTCCTCTTCGGCCGTCCAGATTGTCCTAGGTTAAAATGTCTTTTACTACCGCATTCAGAACATATGCAATGGTGTGGGAATCGAGAATGTATAATCTAAAATCTTTTATGGCATTCACCAAGGAAAAAGCTTGTTTCTCCATTATTTTATAATTCAAAGCAACATCTCTTAAAGCTTTACTGAAAAAGGCTATGGGTTGTTCATAACCTTCGTTGTTTTTCTGTAGTAATACTGCTGCAATGGTATGTTCAGAGGCGAAAGAAAAAAGATAAAAATCTTTGGTGAAGTCAGGATTGATCAAGACTGGAGCCTACGTGAGTGCTCGTTTGACTTGTTCAAAAGACTGCCTGGACTCGGTGTCCCATTTTATTTTTGTGTCCTTTTTTAACATGTTTGTGATGTTCCTGAGAAGCTCGGCCAGGTTGGGTATGAATCGTCGCAGAAAGTTTATTTTTCCAATAAAAGACTGTAACTCTTTGATATTTCTTGGGTGTTCTATTTCTGAATGGCCTCGATTCTGCTGGGGTCTATTTTAATTATGTCCTTAGAGATTATGTGCCCTAATAGTTTACCTTCCTCTAATCCAAAAAGGCTCTTCTTAGGATTCAAAGAAATCCCAAATTTCCCGCATTTCTCAAAAACTTGTTTGAGATGTCGTAAGTGCTCGCCATCAGATTGGGAAAACACAGTTACGTCGTCCAGATAGATGACAATAAATTTGTCGAGTTCTTCCACAAAAGAGATGTCCATCGCTCTCTGGAAAGTGGCCCCACCGTTCATCAACCCGAAAGGCATTTTCACATACATGAAAGTACCCCATGGTGTTGTGAAATAGGTTTTCTCTTGGTCATCTGGGTGAGCAAGGACCCGATTATAACTTGAGAACCCATCCAGTAAAGAGATTCGACTGGATCCGACTACCCTTTGTAATATGTGGTCCTTTTTTGGTAATGGGTAATTGTCCTTCAGAGAGACCTTATTCAGATTTCAGAAATCGATGCAAAGCCTAATTTCTCCGGATTTCTTTCGGGTTGGGACCAAATTTGAAACCCATTTGGAAAATCGTAAAGGGACTATGATTTTACCATCGTACATTTTTTTGATCTCTTTTTCTATCATGGAAAGTAGCTTGGGATTGATTCTCCTAAGTTTCTGTCTAAAAGGTTTTTGGTCTTCTTTTATTGGAATCCTATGTTGTATGATGTTGGTGTCATAAGCTTTCAAGTCCTTGTAACCCTAGGCAAATACATCTGAATATTCCTTGAAAATCTCAATGTATTTGAGTTTCTACTCAGGGGGTAATGATCTGGAAAGTTTCACCATCTTGGGTTTCTCTTCTGTCCCTATATTACAATCTTCTACTTCTTGACCACTGGCTTCAATTTTTGGTTTTTTAGCTACATCATTAAAATCAAATAGGTCTTCTAAAGGTACTAAACCCCTAGGTAAAACATTACTTTTTAAATGAAAAAAATTAGCTTCTATCTCATTCTCACCTAACTCTCCTGAATCTATTTTATTTACACTATCATTTCCAAAATCAGGTCTTTTTACATTTTCATCTTCATTTTCTAAGTCTATGTTTGTACACTCGAAATCATTTTTACATTATAGAAAATCTTCAATTTGATCATCATTACCAAATACCTGCCAGTATCTGATGTCATCTAGGATGGTTGGTTTGCATTTCACCTCCACCGTGTATGGGTGAGTGGAACGAAAAGGTATCTTGCATGTGGTTGTTGATGTAGCTAATCCATATACTAAAATATTTTGTCCCCTAGGCATCACCTGCAAATCAACTTCAGTGAAACATTTAAGTGCGTCTAGAACAACATTCCTATAAGCTCTAAGATGGGGATATTTTGCTGCATACTCACCTTTAATTTGCTTGATTATTAACTCAGAATCACCTCTTACCATAATTTGTTTGACACCAACTTTCTTTAGAAGTTTCAGATCGAGCATCAAGGATTCATACTCAGCAATATTGTTAGTGCATTGAAAATTTAATTTGTAAGAATGGTTTTCCGAATACCTGGATCTGTGATTGTGCAACCAAACTCCTGCTCTAGCTCCTTCTTTACTTACGACCCCATCAAAGTCCATGCTCAAGAAATCCGCTGGCAATTCTTCAGTTATCACATTTTTCTTTCTTTCTGCCTCGATGATTTCTTGGCCTTCGTTCGGACAAAATGTATCTTCTTCCAGCTGAGTGATTTGTTCTCCCGTATCACCATCGTTATATAGGATAAAGGAATCCAAGTCAGAATGTGCAGAGCACAGAGGATAGTTATGTGGTTTTTCTTGGCTGCTAACCATGTATTTCATCAGTTTTTCTCTATATAGTCTTCTTTGTTGCCCAAAAACCGGGGCAGTGGCATACGACATATACAACTGCAAAGTACCTTTCAAATTGGCCCCCCAAGACCAGGACAACAACATACCACATTTTGGGGGAATGTCCGCAACCACAACATCCATGACCATCCTTTTTGCGGGAATCTGAACCAGGGTGATACACAGATCCTTGATCAAATCGATACATCTAACTTTACTGGAGTCAAAAGAGTGTAAGTCCTTGTAAGGTCTGGTAACCTCAAGTCCCAGTTTTTCCATCACTGCTTTAGGCATCAGATTATGGGAAGCACCTGAATCTAATATAGCATTATGCAGAATCAGTTCATGTATATTAAGGCTGATGTAAAAAGGAGCGACAACACCATTCTCGATCTAACCATCCACTTCAGGTCTGAACAGGAGTTCGGGTTTATCATCGATAAGGTTTACAGTATCCGAATGATTCACTAATCCAACAGTTAAGGCCTTCATGCCTATATCAAGTTCAATGGCCAGCTCTTTAATCACTTGTGAATGGTAAGCATATTTTCTCATCAACTCAGAAAGGGGGAATGGGAATTTTTACTTTGGCTAATTCCCTTTCGAGGTTAAAAGGTGTAGGTGTTCTGCTTTGACTCAACAATTCTGATTTTTCCACCACAATATTCTGGCCAGAAGTATTTGGTGGGTTAGTTGATGAAACCTCAGTTTGTGATGATCTTTTTAGAATAGTAAGGTTCCTTTTTGCTGGAACTTCAACACTACCTTTCTCAAGGCTCTTCTCGGTAGAAGGCTCAGGGGATTTTTTGGTTTCGACTATCTTCTTTGTTTCGGTCACCTTTTTTGGAGAACTTCCATCTGTCTTTTTACTTCATAGATTGTACTATCGGTGTACCTCCATAATAGCATTTTCAAATGCCTCTTGTTTGGTGTCTTCAGCTTCTTCACTTACCTTTGTTTAAGAGAAAAGAAAAAATCCTTGCTCTTCCTGGGTAAGGAAAAGAGCTTCGTTATCGTGAATGCCCATGAGGTTTATGTGAGTATCCTCCAGTTCTTCAATTACTTATTCTCCTTCATCGGCATAATTTTCTTGTAGGGGTGGCCTGATCTGTTGATCAGTACCTCTCTGTTCCCTTTGATCCCTAGGATCTCTCTGCCTGATTTGAGGAGGGTTTCTTCTAAAGTTAGGATTCTGAATTTGAGGAGCTGGTGGGTTTTCTCTAGGAGGGTTTCTTTTGGATATAGTAAGTCTCTCCATCATTCTTTCCATTTCTCTGTCTAAGGAATCCAATTTGGAATCGGAAGTTGATGTGGAAGGTTCCTCTTTGATTGTGACTCTCCTCTCTGTCCTCTGTCATGCCCTTTTTGCCAACAGGTTGGCCTCCACACTTATTGCACTTTTATGCATGTCCTCCAGGGTGGTGGAGTTTCTTTCCCTTAATTGATACGACATATCGGCGTCAAAACCATCAGGAAATTTTATCAATGCCAAACCTTGTGGAGGTTTAATATCGGCTGGAATTGCATTGTACAGGTTATTGAAACAGGTGTAGTAATCTTGTACTGTCTCACCTTGATTTCTTCTGATGTTTTCGTATTCTAACAAGATTTGGAGAGGGTTTTTCTTTGTCTCCCATCTGTCTAGAAAACTTCTTTGAAATGCGATAAGGTCAAGCACTGAGGCAGCACATAAACCTTTATACCATTTCTTAATGTCACCCGTCAAACTTTGCACAAACAATCTCATTTGAACGTCAGCCTCATCTACTTCCTGCAAGTCAAAATAATCATTCATTTTATCAACGTGTTATTGGGTGCTCAAGGGTCTTGTTCCATTGAACTGTGGAAGTCTCGTTTGATAATATTGGGGCATAGCATGAAGGGGTGTGGCCAACACCAAGGGAGCATATCTGGCTACCATGATAGGCAGAGGGGGCAGGATGACAACCTGGATGATAGGTGGGGTGGTGACAGAAAATGAGGATGAGGAGGGGATAGCTGGCATAGAGTGAGTGGTTTGAGGTTTAGCAGTGGGAGATAGAAATTCAGGGGTTCGGGGCTGCAAGACGGTTGGGTCTAGGACGGTTTCAGCCACAAAGCTATCAGATTTCGTTCTAAACAGGCTTTGTTCAAAAAGGATGTCAAATTCAAGATCCTGAAGGGCAACAAGCTCTTCTAGGAGAGAAGGGGACTCCTGAAGAGGATTAGGACTTATTGAACCTTCTGCAATGGTCTTTTTCCTGAGTAACTATTCTAGATTATCAGTTGCTATTGCAGGTTCTAAGTCTGGGTGAGATCGAGTATAAACTCTTTTGGGAGCCAGATTTCTTTTTGATTTTTATATATATACTTTTTAGCTTTACGAATCCGAAAACAATATGTGTAAGTTTTTAACAACCTCTGAACATTATTTATTTCTCAGATTTGCAATTTTTCAGAAACAAACTTTTCTTCCAGGGAAAGAGAACGTGAGGTTAAAATTTGTTCAGTTCTTCCCCAGTACGGTCGCCACTATGTTAACGCTCGGTAAATTTCCTAGAGGTTGTTAGAAAAGAAGAAATCTACGGGAGGTAACTTTATCCAACCACTTCGAAGCTGGGATCTAGCCCTACCAGCTTCAGAGAGGGATCTCTCTGTATGACTTAGATATGTTTCAAATTTAAAATATTAGGCTAGGTAAATAAAATATGTTTGTTTTGTTTTTTGTCGTTTTCGTTGGGTTGACTTAGAGAGCTTTACACATCCATTGGACTATGGGGTCTGTATCATGAAATAAAACTTAAACCAGAAAACAAAGAAACCTTTCACGGGGCGAGATAATGTAATCATTGGATTCTTTTAGCAGCATAAATGAGGAATAACAAAAAATATGAGAATGTCAATTACAACAAAGAAGTAGTTAAGAATTTCTTTATCATAAAATCAGAAGATGAAACACTAAAATATTTTAAAGTCAGAAACATGGTATACAAAGATTCTTACAACGTTCGTTACTTTCAAAGATTAGATTTAGAAAAAAGTGCGATAACTAAGCGAGAATAACATTTAACTTAGAAAGGAAAACATCACCAATGAGTACAAGCAAGAATCCTATGGAAATGCCTCTTTGTATTAATGGAAGATCTCTTGAAAAATATTACAGTCTGGTAACTCACAAGGCGTAAAGATCAACCCTCAATACTTCGAAGAGTGAAGTATTTATAACTCAAAATTACAAATGATCCTGTCATTAAAGATCGGGACGTGGTAAATCTACTTTTAGATTAACTAACCTTAACAAACTACAAAAATCTAGGAAATTGTTTGATGATGTGTCGAAACTTCATGTTGTTTTCTGGGTGAACCATTGGTGAGTCCTCTGCATGACCTCGTCTGACTAGATAGCTGACTGGGCTGGGACAACTCATCGACTACTCGATCAGATTGCAAAGCTCTTCCCATCGAAGATGACTGAGAACGCTGACTTTGAGTAACCTTCGGTAGACTTCATCCATCTCTGTGTATTTGGAAAAAGTTGTCTTGATGATGAAGATGTACTGGATCTCATGTTGTAATCGGGGAGCATCATCAATTTGTCATTTATCACCTTCAAACTAGGAAGACCTTTCTTCTATAGAGCATCGATCTTGCTGAAAAACATGTGTACCCCTAGGTCCATAGCCTAAACCTTTCATTCCAGCTATAGCATCAGTTCTCTCTTGGTCAAGATTCTCTTGACCTCAAGGATGGTCTCTATTCTATCCTCAATTTCCAGCTCTTCCATCTCCTCTTTGGTTTTAGAATTCAGGAATTTGATGATTTCATTAGCCTCTGTGGGAATCTCTCCCAGTTCTGATCTAATCTTCTCAATGGCTTGTTTACTTATTTGTACCAATTCATTTTTCTCAAACATAATCTGTATCATTGGCCATATTTCATTCATAGACTTGGTGATGTCTGTCCAGACACTTTCTTTGACTTCAACTAGTGTTTTTCTTACCATTGTTTGCTTCCGAAGCTGTAGTAACTCTTGTTTGAGCTGGTCTAACACTTGTCTTTCCTTGGAATAGCTGGTTTGGTAAGAAGATTTGAGTTCCTAGAGGTTCTCAATCTCCTTTTTTAGCCTGCTAATCTCTGTTTCCTGCAGATTCATCTCTTCCATAGATTTAGCCAATTAAACATTGTTTTCCAGAGATGTCAGTGGATTTGCCGATGGAATTTCTGCTAGTGACGTTGTTCTTACTCCTGAGAGTGGAACTACACTCAATGGAATGATTTCCATGGGTTTTTACTGTTCTTTCTCTTTCACTAGCTTCTCCATTTCATCTTCCATTTCCTTCAATTGTGCATTCTACTCCATGATCAACTTAAGCATCTCATCTTTTTCCCCTTCTGTCTCCACTATTTCCTTTGCCTGTGAGTCTATTGTTGGTGGCATCTTCAATTGTTTCCTCAAAGATGCTATGTCAGAATTTTTCTTCTTGATCATCTCCTCAACTGCTTTCACATTCGAGGGATCATACCCAATCTTGAGGACCAGTTCCTCCAACATCTTATTCTTGTTATCCTTAGCAAAGGATGATATTTTCTCTAACTTCAACTACGTCTGGACATTATTCAGAGACACTTGTAACCTAGAGGCAGCAGTGGAAGCATGTGCCAATGTGGAGAAAACCATTTCTCCGGTTTGCCTGTGCAGATCCATTTGATTAGCTGGATGCATGTCCTTAGTCTGGAATTCAAAAGTTTCCCTTTTGTAATCATTGATTACCTTTGGGTCTGGCACCTGTGCTTGGAGAAATTCCATGTGCATTATGCCCTTCTCAGTGTCAAATGTCGATAGCAGTATGTGTTGTGCAGTCAACGTCTGCTTCCAGAACTGGGCATATTTGCTGCTAGTCAGAGTCTGATTCTTTTTCTTGATCAAATCGTATTTCTCAAAGATACTCAGCTTCGGTCCTGTCTTGCCTGGCTAGTTGACTGGTGGAGTATCTGTAGGATTCTTTAGCAATACTAAGGTTATGATCTGTTTGTTTCTTGTACTAAGGAGCGACCAATCAACCTTCGTCATTATAGTGGATGGAATTTCCTTTTCTCCAGCCGTGTCGGGTACCGGACTGACTTTTAGCCTCTTGGTATGTAGTCGAAACTCTTCAGATGATACTTCAGTGACAGGAGATGATAGATCCTACCTAGGCCTTTTCTCGTAGAGGGCTTCTGGTGTGGCCGTCTGTGATACGATGACCGAGAGGTCCTGTTGTTCTGTCTCAACCAAAGTATTTGGCTCCCATTCTGTCTGGTTGGCAAATTTTTCTACCTCAGGCCTAGATATGTGAACGTACAGGATATTCTTGTTTTTTATCCTCATCTCGGAAATTATCCCACATGGATCATAGTGCGATGTGAAACTAACAAAGAATTTCATTTCCTTTAGCAGTCTGTCTGCTTCCTCCCCGACACCTCGACTATTGCAGATGAAAGACCCAATCTGCCATTTGATTCTAAGCTGTTGCTTTTTCTTCAAAGACACAAAATGTATATCGTCCGAGTTTATCATCTGCCTTATGTATTCTAGGGAAAAAATTCTAATAGGTAAGTACTTGGATAGTTTATATGGGGCCAACTCGCACCCATAAACTCTGATCTCAGTATGATTTTGGTACAGGGACCATTCACCAGTCTGTGTATGGTCTGAGAGATGTAGGATCCTCTGAACTTCGTCATTAATTCTGGATTTGGGTCTGCCGCTGAGCATACTCACCACTGGGTGGTAGAACTACTCAATGAACTACTTGAAACTAAATTCCATGGAGTTATGTCTGAGCAGATAAGTCCATGTTGTTACTGCCTGGGGTCTACCATCTTCGTCCATCTTCTGCATAAAAAAAGCAAATTTGTTTGCTTGGAAGAAAATGAACACATATGCCAGTGATGAAGAATACCGGAACATGCCTTCTGTAGAAAAATTTATGAATTGCTCGTGAATGTTATCTACCAGGAACGTGCTGAAATTGAACTGGGTAGTGGGTTTCTCATCGGTGGAGAAAATAGACAAAAATCCCAAAATGGGTTCATCTACCCATTGATCTGAAAAATAACCAAGCAAGGCGCATAGTGACGTGACAACCTGGTTTCCTTTTATTGAGAACAGGGAGGAAAGCTAAGGAGGGTTTGTAGTGAGGAGCTGAGCAGATTGTGGAAGAAAAATCTCAAAAATCTGAGATCTTTGAGGAAACAACAACTTCTGTTATAGCTCTGTGATGATCTCGAGGTTAAAATGTGAGGCGGAGTCAGGTCGGGATATTTGCATCATTTGGTCGATGGTTTCTGGCATGATGAGGAAAAGAATTTCCCTGAACGAGGAAAAAATGGCTCTTTGTTCGGGGATATAATGGGCTTGGCACTTGAGGGCGAATTCTGGGAAGTGGTGAATCTGGGGGAAAAGATACAAGGGTAGTTTGGACTCCCAGAGTCCAATTTTGTCACTCTGGTCCAGGAAGACTTCTTTAATCCCTGACTGTAGGTCTACAAAGTCGAAATCACATTTTGTGTCTGCGATTAAGTAGTCTTTGTCGGCCAGAGGAATCCTGTCGAGGTCGACAGGAGGCGAGAGAAACGAATTCTCCTCACCTTCTGTTCGCTTTGACTTTGGCACCATTACTGTAGCAATACCTGCAAATAAAACAAAGTTACTGGGGACGACTATAAATGTGGGTGGGTGACTGACTGTAACAGAGAGGAAAACGGGGAAAACTCTCTGGTGCGATGAGTGGGTAAATGGTGAAAGAATGAAGGGTGAGGGTAGTTTTGAGTAAACGAGTATCCGTTGGGCGTGGGAGACATGTCATTTGGTTAACGGATAAGTTAACCAGTAATAAATGGCCAACGGGTCATTTAGCGCGTGAGATGGTAGGTGACAATGATTGAAGCATATGGTTGAGTGACGTGGTGGTTATTGATTGGGGGAAAAGACCATTGTGAAGGGGCTTGCCATGGATGCATGAGAGAGAAGGACTAACGGAGTTACGAGATGTGACTCTTATGAAAAAGGGGGATAATGACATCATAAGGTGACGGGGTATGTCAGATAGTAATAGGCGGTGGGATTCGGGACCAATGGAATCATGCCACATATAGATAGGGGGGGCTGCCAGAGTAAAATCACATTTTGG
>ML783830.1:750183-763206 GCA_009831015.1 Picea engelmannii
GGTCCTCTACTACATGGGTTTGGTGTTCTTGGAAAGAGGAATCCATTGACAAATGACCTCGAGGGCATCATGGAATTAGGGAAGATTAGGAAAATGTTGAGAATAATGGCCATACTTATCTCACAAAGCACATGGGTGATTCATATGCATACACTTAGATGATCATTTAGGAAGGGTACCTTGCACAATAGGTGTGGAAGGACTTGGTGCTAAATCATCGAAATTAAAAAAAAAAATTGAGTTTAGGGAGCCTTGGACAATTATTGGTAGCATGCTCAGAGAGATTGCATAAAGAGCATGGGAGTATGACTCTAGGTGTCGATTTTGGATTGACCATGGCTTGTCTAGGGTTATCTATGTCCCATTTCTTCTTGGCTTTGCGCCCTCTATCAACTTGTTTCCCAACTAGTGTAGGGTTAGGCTGGGTTTGTGTAGGTGCCTTAGGAGCTACAAGGGTAGTCAATATTTGTTGAACATGTGTCAAGGAAAGATAAACAATTGGTTCAGAAGGGGGAGGAGGGGTAGGAGGATCCAAGTAACATATAGGGATCTCTAATGTAAGGTTGGGAAAGTTCAACCTGGCCATACCAAGGGTACTTAATATTCTTGAAGGTAGAAATAAGAAAGGTATTTGGCCAAAGGGGTAATTTTGAGGAGGATTCCCCCTCGATGATGGTGTTGAAGATGCAGGAGTTGAGGGCTCAACAAAGGGTTGTGAAGATGAGCTTGCAAGCTTATGGGATGATGACATCAGACATACATTGGATGAACTTGGTTGGGTAAGTATAGGGGGGGGACCATAATATGTGCCAAGTAATGTTGAGTCTTTATAGACTTCGGGGATAATGCCAAAAAAAGAGGCAAATATTTGGTTCCCATCCAAGGAAGGGACAACATTTTCAAGATTGAGTTGAGTCTTAGGATCATGATAGGTAAGTTGATCTATGGTGTCAATTTTCCCTTTATGGAGGAAACTCATTTTGCAAAAGATTGATGAACACATTGCAAAAGATTGATGAACACATTTTGCAAAATATTGATGAACTTAAATTCTTCCATATTTGGGCAGACATCACACATGTAGATATGCCTTCATCAATGATATATCAATGAATAATAACATTCTTAATGGACACTAGAACTTGAAATTCCATCAAAGGGGGTAAGTGAAAGGGTTCGACTTTATCGATGTCAAAAACAACTAACTTAGCATCCAGAGGATCACGAGCACCCAAAGAATATAGTAAAGTATCATGTTGTGAAGGACACATTAGGAGGACTTCTAGGGATGACATCATGGCAAGGGAAGGATCTAAGTCATCTACTATGCTATAGTTATAGGTTTCTCATGCATGAGAGTCGGGGGAATTTCATCATAATGGAACTTTCGACACCTTATGGGGAAGTTCAATATTGGGTCGAGATTAAGTGGTTAATTTTTATGCTGAACTTGGAGGCATAAACCAAGCATATACTTTAGGTGTGAATTATGTGTATGTGGGGTGTGAGATACTTCAAAATAAAATTCCTTGAAAATGAAAGTAAATTGCAATGAAATGAAATCTAAACTAGTAAGCAAGTAAATGACAAAGATATATACTAAATTAAAAGGAATTTTCTTTATTTAAGTCAAATTCCAAAACTAAAATGAACTTGCTAATGTTCATATTTCAAAAAGAAAACAATTTACTTTAACCTAGGGTTTCTCAAACAAAAAATGTCAAAGAAGAAAACCTCTAAAGACAACAAAAATACTAGGGCTCTAAGGGAACTCCTTTCTTTCACTAAGAGAGTTTTCTAATATGAAATGAACAACAATCTAAAACAAAAAAACAAATATGATCTATGGCTGAAAAAGAAAATTGAAAGCCTATGCTGGAAAAAGATAGATACAGGTTCGTTACACAAGCTCTACAATATGACAAATACTAGGGAAAAAGGTATGTTTTTCTTTATCCAAAACTTACACAAAAATAAACGTCTAATGGTTAACTAACAAGGTAGGGATTTGTTCTAAAGCCTACTGTAACATAAATCAAAAAACAAAATCCAATAAAATCAATTGAGGGAAGGTATTAAAAACCCTAAGGTGGTTTGATTCTCAATTCTATGATATTTTTAAAGATAATACTTTAGTTACAACATAACCATTCAAAAAGACAACTTTAGGTCCTAAAAAACACTTAAAAWGTTGGAAGAAAACCCTAAAAWCTGAAAAAATAAAGTTCTGGACCCAATGCAGAACTGACCTAGAAAAATGTGTTGGACTTTGCAATTAATGGCCTATAAAATGCTTTGGCCAATGMAAATAATGGGTCAAAAAGTGCATTGGTCARYGTAGATACTAGCCCTAGAAAGTGCATTAGCACCTRTARGTTTACGAACARTGGAGTGTTGGTCTCCTAGGCATATTTGAAGGCTTTTTKTCAYATGTTTCCTACATATAATRCATAGAAAGTAACAACRAACAAAATAAGGCCAAAAWMTCAAAAATAAARAGATATAAGGGGGTTTAAACACATACACACTACCATGGATCAAGAGATGGCTCAGATCCCCACTGGAGTCACCAATTTGTTGTCAGAAATCTACAACAAGGGTTAACAAATTCCTAGATCTAGTGGTTGTGTTAGATAATGAACAAATAAGAGTAAAAATTATAAAAACTATACTTGAAAGAGTGGATCCATATTCCTCAAACCCTATTTTATATTTTATACCATGAAAGAGAGAAATGAAAGAAATTGCAATAGATTTGAAAGAATATGAATGATGCTCTATTATCCAATGGAAGCTTAAAATACAATAACACATGTGGAGAAATTTCTTGGAGAAAGTGATTTCTTGGCCTCCTCCTTGCAAAGGTTCTTTTTGCTTCACTATTGCTAGAGATGAATTTTGGTGCAAATGCAATAACATTTACTTACTTTGGATAGATGATATGGAAATGGAGGTGACCTTTTGGTTTTATAAGCAAAATAATGGTTAACCTTTTGACATGGTCATAATAAAAAAAAATTATTTAACTATATCAAATTGAACAATTATTTTTACATTTTTTTCATAAGCATTTTATTTTATTTATTTTGTTTTTTTAGTTAATTTCAAGAAAAAATGGTCAAAAATGAGTTTTATAACCTTAAGAAATGTGTTTTTGTTAGATCATAATGATATAAATGGATAAAATGAATGGAGTTCATATCATATCAAGTGTATTCTCGTAAACCTAGTTAATTTCATGGAGGTGAACTACCTTATTTTGGTAAACCTAGTTAATTTCATGGAGGTGAACCACCTTTGGACTAGAACAATCATAATCCTCCTAATTTTTTAATTTTTTTTGGGTCTTTCACTATTATTAATTTTATAAAATATATTGTGCTCATCGTTCATGCAAAATTTGGCCATTCTTGTATCACCAAAACCCTCTTCAAACAACTAAAAAAATAGAGAAAAAATAGGCATGAACTATAAAGAAACTATAAAGCCGCCATATATCACTAAAACTATTATCAAACAATTCTAGAAATGGAAAGAATATTAAAAGCATAGTTAAAATAAATGCAGTAATTGTTACAAGAAAAATACCATATACCAGAGAAAGAAAGAAATATCACATACCGTGGTAAATATGGTATTTATAAAAAATAAATATCACATGGCATGTTAAATATGGTATTTATAAAAAATAAATATCACATAACAGTGTAAATATGGTATTTATAAAAAATAAAAAATAAACTAAATTGGAGATTTGTGTTTGTGAAGGGAAAACTTCGTTTTAATGCAAGGGAAACTAGTTTCAGGTTTGGCAATTTTTTATGCTAACCTCAACTAGTCTTATGAAAGAAGGAAGCCAAGGAATCGAGAGCATCCATCAATGTGTGTCATCATTAGTGAATTGGGTCTTGAATGTGAACCGGTTATGTCTATCCAACACCATGAATTGGTTGTCATATTCTTAATTCATATAATAAACTCAAGTTTGGCTTTAGATTAACTAAACTAATTTAGTTTTCTTTCTAGTTTTTGGAGAGTATGTCACTATTTAGGAAATCAAGAAAATTTAACCCACAACAAATATGATAAACTTATATTTAGCTTTAGATCAATTAAACTAACCTAATCTTAAAAACTAAATTTTTCTTACACATTTTCATTTGGTTTTTCTTATTAATTATTTACTTTTTCTTATTAATTATGTTCATAACTTCTCTTTAAATATTAATAATTAAGAACAATTAGTATTTTCAACATTATCATTTTTTTCCCAAACATTTTTTATAATTTTTATTGAAATTTTGCTTAGTTGATATTTTATTTTATTCTCATATTTGATGGATTGTTTTAAAATTGTAATTTTATTTCTTTTATTAAATTATAACTAAGTTATATTTTTTTTAACTTATTTTTTATTTTTTTTATTAAGTTATAATTTTAGGTTATATTGTATTTTTGTGTGTATTAAAAATAAATTTATATATGATAAATTTATTAATATAAAATTTATATTAACAATTATTAAATTATTGTGTGTTTGATTATTTAAAATAAACATATATTATCATATATTTATCTTAATCTTAAATCTATATTAATGGTTAAGAACATGGTTTTCCTCTTAAGAGGTTACAGGTTCAAATCTAGAGGGGGGTAGGGTATGTATACCTTTGTAGACTTTACTAGTCAAATCGTTGGGCGGAGGGGGGGCCCTTGTCCCATAAACAAGGGGGTCTCATACACCAATTTGGTGTGCTGGCTTTGTGACCTTAAAAATAGATTATTATTATTATTATTAATATTTTTTTTAATTGTGATTTAGTAATTGAAATTCACGAGTGGGCCTAATGGTTAAGAACATGTGTTTCCTCTTAAGAGGTTACAGGTTCAAATCCAGATACACCAATTAAAAACAAATTCCTAAATGATAAAAAATACTTAAAACATATTTATACTTAAAAAGACTAAACACATTTCCAACAAACTTGATGTGAGTGCATCATCATTTATCATTTATTTTTTATTAATTATTTAAAATATTATTATTTAATATATTTTATTATTATTTATTTTAATATAATAATGTATATATGTAAGGGGATTATGAATTAAAAGAACATAAACTACAAATGAGTTGATACACAATTGACAAAGGCTAATATAAACTAAAAATGAGTTGATATACAACTCCAAAAGGTTAATCTAAACTACAAATGAGTTGATACACAACTAATAAAAACTAATATAAACTACAAATGAGTAGATACAAAAGTGGCAAAGGCTAATGTAAACTACAAATGAGAGTTGATGCACAACTAGCAAAGGCTAATATGAAGGATAAAGTTGCAATGAGGGTAAGAAGTTAAATTGGATAAGAGGTTAAATTATAATTAGGGTAGACATTGTGTCCTTACTCTTATTTTAGGTTATAAATATAATTTATTACTTCTTTGTCACTATATTGAGAGAGACAAAACATTCTATAAACTAAGAAATGAGAAATTTTGTATATGTATATGTCTTTATGTATGCTAAGACTAAATTTTATATATGATAGACAAGCCAATATAGATCCATCTTAATAATGGATTTATATTAATAATTATTGAATTATCATATACTTGATTATTTAAAAATATATATAAACATAAATCCATAATAACTTTATATCTACATAATAAGTGTGACTTAGTAATTAAAATTAAACTTTATTGATGTTTATATTTACAATCTCTTAAGTGTGATTTAGAAATTGAAATTAGACATTATATTTTATCTTAAGTGTGATTTAATAATTGAAATTAGACATAATATTTTATCTTGTGATCATTTAAAAATTTAAAATTTTTAAATTTTGACAATGTGATATATCATTTAAAAAACATCTTCAACAAATTTAATTTAAATAACTTTTAATTTATTATTTATTCTGCTTAAAATTTAATTTTATTCTCTATTTATTGTTTAAAGTTTAATTATGTAATAAATATTTTTTTTATTAATTATTTCAATATAATAATACAATAATTTTATGTATTGTAATATGCTAACGTATATATGTAATGGTACTATGAATTAAAAAAACATAAACGAGAAATTAGTTCATACTGGCGAAGGCTAATACGATTCACTGCCATATCCGTAAGGGGACTGCCATATTCCGTGCCATCATCAAATCCGTCCAAGTGTGTTAGCTGTCGTGTTAGGAGAGCGTGTGAGACAGGTTAATGACTTAAAATTTAAATTTCTATTTATTAATGACTTAAAATTTAATTTTATTCTCTATTTATTGTTTAAAGTTTAATTATATAATAAATATTTTTTTTATTAATTATTTCAATATAATAATACAATAATTTTATATATTGTAATATACTAACGTATGTATATATGTAATGGTATTATGAATTAAAAAAACATAAACGAGAAATTAGTTAATACACAATTGGCGAAGGCTAATACGATTCACTGCCATGTCCGTAAGGGGACTGCCATATTCCGTGCCATCATCAAATCCGTCCAAGTGTATTAGCTGTCGTGTTAGGAAATGATTCACATTAGGAGAGCGCGTGAGACAGGTTATCTGAAAGTCGCGTGTTCGATCCACAGTCGCGTGTGTTTCAATTAATTCATTAATTTTAATTTTATGATTCAGATCCACAGTCTAGAAAGGATTTTGTTGTCAGATGCTGAATAACATTCTCTCGTCTTCATTTTCACTTATTTCATGCTTTCGATAAATCGTTTTATCTCTATAGCAGTATTCCATCATTCTATTTGATAAGACAATAGTATTTTATACAGTGAATAGTATTTCATCATTTTTATTTAAGTCGAAAGGTGTATATCTATTGATTATGGGCACATTTAATAGGTTTTTAGTGCTTAATCAGTTTTGTATGGACAAGATTAAATATTGATAGAATATTCTTTGTAGTCCCAATAAATCAATGGTTGTGATTTCAACCACTAACTTCCTCACTATTATAAAGACATCAGTTTACATATTTATTTTTTTATTTTTACTTAATCATATTTAAAATTTACTATGGTGGCTAGCTGATTGCCACGTATAAGTGATTAAGGTTTTATTTTCTAGGCCAACCTAAATTTTTTACCTTCACCAGCCACGTTATTTTTGCAAGCCGTCCTTTCATTTTAAAAACCAGCCAAATTAACATTTTTTACTAATGCATGCTTACGTTTTTAACAGCCTTCCACTTGTACATGCGTGAATGCGTGGATTTTCGGCGTAAGCCTTTAGGCGTTACTGTGTGAATGCGTTTTTACATGCGTGAATGCGTGGTGTGAATGCGTTTTTACTATGTAAATGCGTTTTTACATGCGTGAATGCGTGGCCAGGGAAGTTTAACAGCCGTAAGCCTTTCGGCGTTAACCAGCCGCCACGTAGAGGCTGTGCTAGTTGATAAGACAATGACTACTAAGAATATATAATTTTATTTCATTACTTTCATGCTTTTCAGAAATTTCTAAAGCAGCGAGGGTTTTGTTGCAATTTATGCAATCATTGCATTGAA
This sequence comes from Picea engelmannii, assembly GCA_009831015.1. NCBI lineage: Eukaryota > Viridiplantae > Streptophyta > Pinopsida > Pinales > Pinaceae > Picea > Picea engelmannii. Next base: position 757,722 of record ML783830.1, read on the forward strand.
TATAAATATAATTTTCAGAAATCTCAAAAGCAGCGAGGGTTTTCCATAGTATGCAATCATTTCCATTTTATGTTAATCGATAATACAATCTCAATGATGACCGTTGGGAGGATGGAGCTGCTGGTTTTTCCGGTGACTATTTCGACGGAAATTCGAAATTGCAATTCCATCCATTTTTTATCCCGTAAATTCAATATTGGGATGGACAACCGTCTCCTCCTCATCATAAGGGAAAGAGAATCGTAATCATTATTTTTACAAGTTTATACATCATCGTCTCTCGTATAGATATTTTTTTATACAAGTTTATACGAGCACATCTGCACACAAGTTTATACTAGCTCATGAATGATGACGGTGAATGCCAATAGGGATCATCGTCTCTCGTATAGATATTTTTTTATCCATCCATAGTATTCTTTTAATTCACAGTTTAATAATTAAATTATTGGAGAGTGGAGATTAAAAGAAACACTATCATAGTATTCTTTTAATTCACAGTTAAATAATTAAATTATTGGATAGTGGAGATTAAAAGAAACACTATTATTGGATGTATCTCCATTGTACAATCTTACTTCTTCGACTTTATCTTCAAATCAACATATATAAAATTGATAAGGTGACAATGTTATCCTCTTCCTTTGATTACATGGAACTTGAATATCATAAGTTAACTTTGGGTGGTTATAATCCTTGCTCCCTAGTGGGGATGTTAAGACTAGTCCCTTTTGATTCGTGGTTTGGAGTGGGTGGATTCAGAGAGAGCTATTTTTTTCATTGCTTCATCTAAATTGTCAACGATGTATGTCTCAATGTTCATGGCTCAAAGACATTTACAATGATATACTCATTATGAGCTAACATGTCACTTCTAGGAATATAACATGGGTGAAGAAACATAACACTATCGCACAACCACTCTAGTTAGACCAAATTCACAAGAGGGCTCAAATAATTATGTTTGAGTCTTCTATAGCTATGACATTTGAGGCAATTTTGTCTCTTAATTGCTAGAGTCCTATGTACACCTCCAAATCTTTGAATTCATTATTAACAGTGTCCCGGTACCCAAGAATAAGATAGATCTTTGCTTTCCATCATAATCAAAGATGACCCCACATCTCCAGCTTCCTTGTCTTCTTCATAGCCAACATCAATGAATTAACAGTGTCCTGGTACCCAAGAATAAGATAGATCTATGGTTTCCATCATAATCAAAGATGACCCCACATCTCCAACTTCCTTGTCTTCTTTGTAGCCAACATCAATGGATGGGGACTTCAATGTCACTGAATTGACATGATCTAACGACACTATTGCCCACTTTCACTTTACTATCCTTTAAAGGGTGACATCCTAGCCTAGAGACCACCCAAACAACAACCTTTGGCCCTAAGCCACCCTAATGTTCCTCTTTTCAAGTTGAAACTAAATATCCTTATTATGCATAAAGTAGGAAGCCACCACTATTGAGCATACAATACAAGATTATATGGGGATGCACAATATAAACATAAAGTGCTTCACTTTTTTTAAAGGTTGTACTATTGTTTTGGAAACAAAAAAATCCTATTTATATAATCATTGTGTGAAAAGAAGTGAAAATCTTGTTTATATAATCATTGTGTGAAAAGAAGTGAGGTGTTTTATTGGTGATGGCATTGATTTTTTACTATTTTTTTTCGTCTTTTTTAATAGTACAATTTTGTGGGTGTGTGTATGTGTATGATAAAGTCTAATGCTACAATATTATACCTTACATTGGTGTTGAGTGTCGGTTCATGATGCTTTAAAATTCTTTACATGCCATTATGCTTATCCCAACATGGGAAATCAACCCTTTCTAACATATTTCTAAATTAGTTATGGTAGTGATTTTCTACTTGCTTAGCCTTCCCTCCATGGCCTTCTCATACTCTTACTTGAACATACCTTTATATAGATTTTTTGATTGGTTGTGGGACTAATTTCTCACTTGTTAAACCCTCCCTCCTTAAATTTTGTGTATGACCAACTGGATTTCTTAGCAAATGCTTGACTAGGTGTATTGTTGTGTTGGTAATTACGATAATAGAAAATCATTTGTACATAATAATTGTGTGCAAAGAAAGGTGTTTTATTGTTTGTGGGAGTACTTCTATTTGCTTCATTTTTCTCATATTTTTTATTTGGCACAACTTTGTGGGTGCATGTGTGTGCATAATAAAATCGATTAATTGGTGTTGGTTCCCTACATTGGTGTTGGGTGTTGGTTCATGACGGTTTAAATTCCGTACATGACATAATTATTGTACCAATGGGGGTTCCCACCCCCTTCTCTCCCACTAAGCTATTTTCCCTCTCATGCCTTCCACTCTTTGTAGTTCCCCAATGACTAAACAAATTGATTTCAATTTCAAATTGTCATCGAGATACTCTGTGGATACCTCCCTCCCTCCCTCCTTTAACCCTCTTTAGCATTGATTGAAAGATTGTTTTTTTTTATCGAAATGAGAAAATAAAAGATTACCTTATTGTTTTCCCCATGGTAAGGAAAGTGAAAAGGTAGATAAGAGATTCATCCCAATTAGTAGTGGATTTTAAGGCGTTCTCCTATATTCCCACCCCATGATAATTCCTAGGAGGCTTGGTCAAATCTTGTTCCCACACATAATCAAGTTTTAGTTGTTTTTCCACCCTCCTCTAGGTAGGTAGGGAATTGTGTTTACCTAAACAAATAAACTCTCATTTATATCGTATCTCTTTACCATGCCTGCTTGGTAAGACCTTTAGGACAAATATAGTTACTAGACATAACCTAATAGCTTTGGGTTTTCCCTTTTAGCACATAGTGGGTAGCCTCCCATCATTGCTACAAAATATTTGTATATATGCCCTTCCTTTGATCAATGGACTTTAAAGTCTAGTACATCAATGTTGGTTCTTTGAAATTACTTCTATGACTACAAAAACTCCTCTCATATCTTATAACCTATCTATAAGGATGTATGAATGTCAAAAAAATTGAATGCATTAATATTGGTTCTTTGAAATTGTTTCTATAACTATAAAATCTCCTCTCCTTTTATAACCTAAATCAAGAAAATGTTGTTATTTGATATATAGATATGTACACAAATAAAATAAAAACTAAAACTAGGACAAATTTATATTAACCTAAGATATATTAATTCTACCTTAAACTTTTTTGTCATTTCAATTTAATAATTCTAAGTCAAAATAAACTTATATTAATATTGTGTTATTTCAACAATGTTAATATTAATATTAATATTGTGTTAAGATAAACTTATATTAGAAATATCTCACTTATATTCCTATATATAAATACATAGGTGTTCAAAGTTGTTAAAAAATAATATATCTGTTACCTAAGTGAGTATGAGAAAGTATTACATATGTTTTGCTCCTTAGCCAACATTAACTAAAAAATGAGGTGTTAGGGTTTATTTACTAAGTGTAGTCATAGTCATTGTCAATAATCCACAACTTTCAAGATTTTAACAATCAAGAGGGTCGCATAAAGGTAAGGTAATTTAAGTTAAATGCATTGATAATGGTGATTGGAGAATATTAAGATGACATAATCGAAGTGAATTACCCCATGGGTGATGACATCTCAAGAAAGATATAAGTTGATAAGAAAGAATTAAATCACCGAAGTGGACCTTGGAACATGGAAAGCCAATGTTGCTAGTAGTAATGTTGTATTCAACGCCATTTTGTAGCGTAATTACCTCATTACATGGATAATAAGGTTTAGTGAATATTTTAGCGGAGGGTTTTAGTGTTATAGGATTGGGAAAAAATATCAAAACAACATACTCAAAAACCTCTGCCACTATTAGTGGAAGTTTTAATGAATGTTATTTTGATTGAAAAACCCAAGTAGGTGGAGCTTTTAGCAAACATTATTCCATGTTAGTGTGTCACATAGTAAGGGACATGGATGCACCTAACAATAAAGTACAATGTCCCTTGATTTAAGGCACATTGATGCATTATACCTTAATGCAATTCGTCAAACTTGTGCAGTGCCAATCGTAACTGATATGGTGGTAACAATTATATTGTTGTAATGTATGTACCCACGTGCTAAAAAATGATAGATGTGTGAATTATCTAATGAATTAAGTTGCATTATTTATCTAATTAATAATAAAAGCATCAATGCATATATAAATAATGTCACATTAGTGCTCTAATTAACATTGGGCACACTAGTGCATGGAGCAATCCAAAGCACACTAGTGCACACAAATACTTAAAATGTGGCATTGCGTTGTGATGCCACAATTCCCAATGTGATCTAATTAATGAACTAACATTAGTTCTCTAAATAACATGAGGTGCATTGTTTTTTATGTAAATTGCTTGGACCATCCAAAGTATACAAACAAATGCTTAAAAACATTGTTGTGTTTTTGTGTCACAATGCATAGTATTCTATATAATATTTTTAAGTTATGCAAATACAACATCTGGTTTGTTGTTGTTGTTTATAGAATTACAAATTTTAATAATAAAATCAAACAATTATTATAATAATCATTGCATAAATGTATTATATCATTTAAATGAATAAACCAACTGATCACACATATGTTCATTGTAATAATGTAAATCATGCATAACACTTTACAACAATACTGCAATAGAATAAGAACCCCATCATGTTATTTAATAATAAGGAACCCCATCATATTAATGGATAATATCTTGATCAAATTGTAATTGTTATCATGATAGGGGACCTTTCATCATACAAAATGGGACAATATTTATGTTCGTGATAAACAAAAATATCAAGATTTAACAAACATATACAATTTTTCTTAAACAAACATTCTATAATTAACAAATTGTAACATTCAATTATATGATTACCCATCATCACTTGAGTTGTTGTCATTGCTCGAGATGCTCACAGGGGATCTTGTACTTGCATTAGTTGTATTGCTCAATCGATTAGCTTCATTATGTTCCTCTAGATCTTCTAACTACAAACATAGAAATAAAGTGAGTATATCAACATTTACAATATAATATACATGATTGTGGAAATCGATAAACTTACCAAAGCAGGCATTTCTTCAAGAACAATACCCATTCTTTCGAAGTTTTTATTCACGTCATCTTTCAACATCTCTTTTGTTGGCTCCACTCCATACTTTGTTTCCTACTTGTTTTATATACCATGACAAAGTTCAGATCTAATTAGAATTTTCTTATTATTCAATATTTATAAAACAGGGTTTGGAAAACAACACATAGCATCATAAAAACTTGTCGGTGGTGCTTGATACTCCATCATATACTCACAACTCATATTCAATCCAAGTTCAATCGAATTTTCGATAACTCTTCTTTCTACATGAGCACTGTATAGAAAACATCCATGCTCGTTTGTAAATCAAAGAAAATATAAAATCACAACAAATATGTAATGTTAACTAAGGAAAGGGAAAGTATTCCTCAAAAA
>ML783830.1:764770-775124 GCA_009831015.1 Picea engelmannii
TGTGGAGGCATGCAACACCAAGAATATTGCACATGGAAATAGTTAGTGCCATAACCCATTAATGTTGGAATCATATTGAAACATTTATGAAAATAAACTGTGGATATTTGATATGGAATCCACTGGTGAAATTGTTGGTTACAATCTAGTCATTGGATAAAGATATTGTTGACCAATAATGGACATGAGAAAAAGAAAAGGCATGTGGATGCATGTAGGATTGTTCTCTTAATTGTGCAGTAAATGCTAAATACATGTGAATCGGGGCGTAAAGGCAGTGTCCTCATCAACTAAACACACAGACTAAGACGGTGTATCAACACACACTTACGTGATCTCACTAAATTTCTCATCAATATTTAAAATTTCAGTAGACCTGTATTTGAAATGAATATAAAAAAAATAACATAGCTGGGATGCATGTAAGGAAAGTTGAGTTACCTTATTTTGAGAAGCAGAAGTGAGAAAAATCTTGCACCATTGATTGTGAGGATCATAGTACTATGGGATTTAATTAATGGGCTTGATAGACTAGCCCAAGAGCACATTTAAATAGTGTGAACACATACGGATACCCTGAATATTCCTGGGTAGAATTTTGCTTATATATTCCCCAAAATGTTACCTTGCAAACAATTTTAAATTAGCTCAATACACATCTTAAAAAATTGTTTCATTGATCATCTGAATCAAAACTTTACATGAAATCTTTAGCAAAAGAGCTTATGAACATTTAAGAAAGGAAAATAAGGTATAATATTGTATACTATATGGGAGATAAGTAGAGTGCCATTAAAGTTACATTTCATGTTCAAGCCATATCTATTTTTAGATATATACCATTAGAAAGCCATATCTATTTTCAGATATATACCATTAGAAAGCCACATCTATTTTCATATATATACCACGGATCTGAAACCCAACATATACAAGATTAGTTGCTCTGCCACTTGGTGCTTATTGATAGCCATCTCAATACCCTTTACACTTTTTTTTTGGTAAGCTAGATGAAAATCCTTCTATTCAACCAAGAAAAGAAAAATGAACATAGTGATACAGAGAGTTGTTGACAACCTTGTTTGTAAGGAACGGGACGATGAGCAAAAGACCCCATAGAAATAATACAGGGGGAACAATGAAGATTAACCTAAGCTAGAAGAGAACCACGATGAATGCATGAGCATAACAAGATGAAACATTACAAAGACAAGGAGAAAGGGTTGGGTCATTGTGTTGACCGGAGAAGATCCTTTCTACCTTTTTTCTTATCTACATCAATACAACAAGAGGAACATATAGGCTCAGCTGCCTTCACCACCAAAGTAGATGGTCTAAGGAAATGCGAGAGACTTGAGCTATTGAAGGTAAGGGTGCTTCCTTATCACTGTCTGAATTATCTGATTCATGAGGACGTTTCTGATCCCCTGAGAGTGGGGTTGTGACCATGATCATGTCATTTGATTCATCATTTTCAGGGGGAGTTTTCAAAGGCTGGACTGTGGGATTCAAAGTCAAAAATTATGAAGCTTCTGGATGTTGTTTTGATGTCAAAGGCTGGTGTTTTGAGTCTGCAGTTGGTTGTTGTTCATTTGTCAGGGACTGTGATGGTGTTGTAGATGGCGGAGGAGCTAGAGTTTCTTTGTGATGTTGCTTGCTATTAGATGAAGAGTTCGACTAGATTTTGCAAATTTTTGGGTCTTGCCATCCATTAGCCCTTTTTCGTGCCCTAGGGGACGAGAATGGGGCCGAGGATAAAGGACATGCTTCCTTAAGGTGAATTGTTTGCTGACAAGAATGACACCTGAAGGCAGTGTTCTCATAATCGACCAACTGTGTGTAAGGTTCATCCTTAGTCCAATCAATAAGAATCCTATCTAGTAGCCCTTGAATGAGGTCGATTTCAACACAAATGCAGGAAAAGGTGATGAAGCCTTTCGATATATGATCTATGTCAAGCGTGATAAACCTACCCAACGCATTTCTCAGGGTAGGTAAAAAATATGGAGTATAAAAATGAAAAGGTAAATTAGGGAGTATTACTCAAACTAGTTTAGGCATAGCAATCATGGTCAACGGGTTGAAAGCAGGGAACCATTTATGCATGGAAAGACCATATATGCCCCAAAACCATGGACCTTGCTCCAACATGCATTCGGAGTCCTCCTTTATGGGAAAGTTAACAATGAAGAACCCTTTGGATCATAAGAACAACTCTTGCTCTAACGACCAGGTCTTAATGACTTATTCCCTTAGTGCAAAAGTTGAGGGCCATAGCCCGTTGAAACAACAGATGAGGGATTTTCGTTGGTAGATAAAATCATAGGAAAAGACATGGGGATATTCAACCTCTGTTGTTGGAGGTTCTATGGACTGCTCCACAATGAAGGCAGGACCAAAAAGCGCCTTTGCTTCGGAAGCTTCAGCCTTGGACCCCAAAGGAGCGGAAATCCCTGTTTTCACAGCATGCTTGTAATATCTTGGCTGAGTGGATGATGGCGCACCTCCACGCAGATGATAAACGAGAGAAATGGTTGCATTCTTTGGATTCCCATAACCCCATAGTAGAGAGCCATCCATGAGTTGTTGGCCTTCAAAGATGAGTCTTTGAAATCAAGGTGGAATCTGTGTCGCCTAGTGGATCTGGGCTTTGAGTGCAAACACGAAGTCATAATCATGTGTGTGCAGGGAGAGAGAAGAACCTGCGAGGGTCTTCACAAAAAAGGGGAAAGCCTACAGCAGTCTTGGAGCAAGCTGTGACACGATGAGGGAAGGCCCTCCTTTCCGAAATATTGAAACACCAGTGGATGGAGGGATCTTGGTGAGGATTGGGTGCCAAGAAAAACTCTTCCCTGGATGAATAACCAAGGCATACCAAGGTTGAAGATCTACCCCGGGCTGAGACAAAGTGGGAAGGCTCCCAATGAGAATCGTTGCAGGCGTCGGCAGCGGCAAGAGAGCATTTTCTTAGGGTTTCCATTGCGATCCCGAAGCACTATATTATTTTTTTCAATACCCTTTACACTTGTCATGGTTTTGTTTTTGCATTTATTTTACACTTTCTATACCATTGAATCTGAAACCCAACATATACAACATTAATTTCACTACCACTTAGTGCTTATTGATAGACACTTCATTACTCTATACACTTTCCATGGTTCTATTTTTGCACTTATTTTACACATTAAAAGTGACCTGGTTTTGTTTATGTACTTAAATTATGTTTATGACTTTGTATTTTTTCCTTGCAAATGTAAACTCCATCCTTGCATTCTCTACATATTCTTGTTCATTAAAGTATCTTCCATATTCATAAATGTCTACATTAAGCACCCATTTTCACTTCTTATGACATTATTGTTGAGTGATGATAATGGCTCTTTTCAGTCTCTCTTAAAGAATTCTTTACCAAAACTCATAATTCCTTCTTCCTCTTGAAAAATAATTTCTTCTTTATATTCCTTCCTTCCCTTTACCTTTTTTACATTTTTAAGGTTAAGGTACCATGGACCAATATTGGTTCCAATTAAACTTAATCATCAATACACCATAGAGCAATGTTGGTTTCAAAGAAACTTAATCATCAATGCAACAACATCATCTGTATACACTTGACTCTATTTTCTCTTTCCTGCTTCAGAAATTTTCTCTTTCCATGTCTAAAGATTTTGTGTTTTTGTAACTTTTGTATTTGTTTTAGTTATGTAGTTTTGACACTATTTTCTTCTTTAAAATAATATTTTATATTCTTTTATATATGTAGCTCTCTTTCTGTTCTAAAGATGCGATGTAAAAATTCCTCTTTTCTGTTGTGGAAGATTACGAGATGCCTTTCAAAGATAGCTATGTATTTACAATGAGCTAAAGACATATTTTTGAGTTTAGAATGCACTATGTTCTAAGATATAAAAGGGAGAAAATCAAATCCATAGTTTTATGCAGTAGGCCTCTTTTTTTATTTCCGAAAGGCACAATACTAATACATAGAAGGAAGAGGATGGAATCCAGAATTTTACGCAATGGGTATCTGACACATGGACTGAGAAGTAAATCCTGATAATCTCACAGAAATAAATCCATTACTTGAATCACACACAAAAACATAGTATGGAACCTAATTTCCCAGCAGAAGGCACTTATAGGAGAAATAGAAGGTCAAATGATTGCCTTGAATTTAGTTTTGAATTTCGTTTGTCACTAAAACATGAAACCTCATACAAAGCCTCTATTATGTACGTATGTCAGAAAACACCAAACGACTAGAAGACATTTGGAAAATCCTGTTAAAGAAACAATGCTAACCTCTAAGCATTCATGCTACCTACAAAATTTCAATATTATGAAAAGAAAACAAACGAACAAATTGGAAACCCTTAGAGACGGTCGAAGACATACATTTGATTAGTATTACCTTATTAAAGGTGCAAATGGGGAGATTGTGTAAAAATGTGCTTCTGGGTTACTTGACTCACTTCAGCAAAGGAAGGAATGACCACTTCTTCTCAGTGAATCAGAAAAACAAGAGGTCAGTATCTGGACACATTAACACCATGAATGTAATCATAATTTGCTAGCTAGTTGCCTGAAATTGTGCCCATATAATATATAGCATCAAATAAACAATACCAAACATGTAGCAACACACACATAGCTCAAAAAAACCATGCCCTTGGTTGTTCCCATATAGTATATAGCATCAAACAAACCATACCAAACATGTAGCACCACATGTAGCTTAAAAACACAATATATAAAATAGTGTATCTCAGTAATCCAAATTCAATTCAAGAAACACCCTAATTCAATTCAAATGAGTACACTTTTCCCTGAGATATTTTATTTCACGTTGAAACGAATAAGGATACGTTTTTAAAATGTCATGAAACATAGGATTCAGAGAAGGCATATTGGCAAACTCGTTGTACAATATAACTGCAACTAGTATATGCATTGGCAACTGCACCAAAATTCAGAATAACTAATAGTAGTAATAGTTATTATTGAAGCTTAGAACCTAGTATATTCATTTCCAATTGAATTAAAAGTCACTGAATATTTAATTATTAATATTTGTTTAGTAATTTTATCATTTTCCTCAGCCTTTTCTGGTTTTTATCTAGCAGTTTGAGTAAAGATGAATAACTCTCATGAATGTTCTGTAAATTCTGATACGTTGAATCGACAAAAGGATTATCCACTTTCATAAACATAAGCAACTCCACAATAGTGAAATGGAATTACTCACTGCTTTCTCTGCCCTACTTTTCCTGCCCTACCCTGTCTTTTTCCTTTGTCTAGGTAGTTGAACTAGCTTTCCATCATTCAATTATTCGATCTTCTGGAGTGCTAAGAGCAGGATATTTGACAATGGGTCGGCTAAAACAATAGGGTGGGAAAGATAGAGTACTTCTCAAGGAAAGCCAAGGATAGACCTCGATTTTGGATGTCTCCTACCCAAAGTAGAGCGCTTCGAGTCCCAACATTTCAAGATGCTTGAAACCACCAGCCACATTGAAGATAGTAGAGCCCAATATTCTTGCATTGAAGTGAGAAAAATTTGTTGTCTAGTGCTCTCCAATAAAGAAAAGGTGTTGGCTCATTGATTAGGGTAAGCACCATAACTTCTTGTTGATTCTTCCTTTTATAGAGAGGGAAACATATAGGGAAAAAGAGTGATACAAAGTTGGATTGCTTATCCATTTTGCTTAGCCATACTAGCTTTCCCTTAATGAAGAAGGAAGAGTATACCTAAGCCAAGCGTTACTTTAGCCAAGCATTACTTTCAGGGAGGCGACCAACCATCAGAATTATCCAAAGAGAGTCGTCATTTCCTCAAGGGGGCGGTTAAATTTTTCTCTTTCTCCCTATCCTTGGTGGACTAAATAGAAACGTGAAGGCCAGGCTTGCCTAGCATAATTCCTTTCCAGGTATTAGGGCTATATGGGCACAATAATGATTTGGTCAAACCCATATGAAGGAATAACTGCACCCATGGAAAGAATTGAGTGCCAAAAGATAAGACCCTATAAGAATTCCGAATAGTGTGATCCCAACTTCAAGCCTAGCTCTGAGATCAGAGAAGCTCGGGTTGGGGTTGGTAGTTGAGCCTATTTTAGGTAGACGACAGGAACCTACAAACATGATACATATTAGGTAACTTAACTTCAAATCTTAGTTGGATAGATATAAATCAAGGTCTTGAATCACACATATGATTGGTAAGGCTTCATTATTGGAATCCTTAGAACATTAAGAACAGAAAAATTACAGATCTGATTGGCAAAATTAAGTTCTAATGATCCAGTACTCTAGCAAAGATGATGAGCAATAGTTATACAACTCTTGATAATCAGAATGCCTTAGGATCCTGTAATAACTCGCTTGCATCATTTTCATCCTTAATTCCCTTGTAATTGGTTTTGAAATTTTGGGTTTAATTATTGTTTCATCCTATGTCTATATGCTAAAAGGATCTCGTGATTTGTTCTTTTGCAGGCCGCCTCAGGTCCGGAGGTTTTTAGATAAGCTTTTATCTCTGAATCCATTGAAGTTTACTTGGAAATAATGGAGTAAGAGTGAGTTGCAAGTGTGAGTTCTAAGAGTCAGTTCATAGTTCATTGTCTGTAGAGTTTAGTTGTATGTGGTTTGCATGTAACTGACTCAGTAGAGTCTTTTTCTATTTAAGAATGTAATCAATTTTCATTGAATTCATAGAGAAGTGAATGTAGCCTCACCGTGTGTTTGTTTCTCATGTTTTATCTTGGTATCAGAGCCACAGGGAGAGGTACGTACATTTGTGGAGGTCCACTGGTTCCTCCTCTGGTAGAGCGCGGCGGCACACTACTCATCCTTTACACACAAGGAAAACACAGAAATTTCCGCAGACTAGTTGAAATTACAGAGCGGAAATCTTTACATATTTCCACACACAAGTCACTTGTGAGGTGTGTACACCCTGCAGTCAACTGTATCGTGAGGTGCGGAAACCTTGATCTTTACGCATGCGTAGAGGTTAATAATGCGTGGAGGTTTTGATAAGAAAAAACAAAACGTGAAGGTTATATGCAAAATCGTGAGTGGAGGTTGCGTGGGTTTGTGGTTGTGTGGAGGTAATAACATTTGTGGTTTTAAATACCTATGTTATATTTTCTCATGCATGGAGGTCGCGTGAGTTTGTGGAGGAGATTGGCATTTATATTTTCTCATGCGTGGATCTTGCATGAGTAGGAGTTTTATATAGTATGCATGCAAGATATTTTTTTATAGTATGGAGTTTATATAGTATGCATGCATGAGTGGAGTTATAAACCTTTTATTAGTCCCTGTCATAGGTGTAGAGGGACTATAGCGATTGATAAATCGTTGAGTTCATATTAGTCTGTCCTTTGACCAAAAATATTTCCATATTGTCTATTGTTGGAACCAGGGAACTGAGAACATCGATTTTTATATAAAAAAAAGTACTATATTTGTCATGATATGATTGGACAAGGGATTGGAGGTCTTATTGCCGGCTTCGCTATTCCCAATGTTATATATGTTGGCATATCCAAAGTATTTGATCATATATGGTCTTTTTTGAATCATATATTTTGTTATGCATTCGTCGATGGTGGATTAATGCTAGCATTAATTCGAATGTTTGGTTTAGCATTTTATGCTAGGTAAATTTATGGCAATGTTAGATATGGTGGCATATCCAAAGTTTGGCTTTCCAAAACATTCTATGGTGTTCAAACTATTGTTACAAAAAATATAATTTTTCTTTTTGAGATACGTCAGAGTCCTGCCACATTGAATTTTTTTCTTAAATGTTTACAGTGCATTTATGACAGACTTAAATGTTTACCTAATAGGCTTGGTAGTGTAGAATGGTTACTTAACAGGCTTGTTACAAGACATTTTATTATGTTTTTTAAATTTTTATGCTTCAGCGGCGTTGCTGGTTCGGTGGTCCATGCTTGCTTTTTGCATGCCACTGATTTCTTATTTGCATGTTGTCGTTGTTCTTGCTTGCCTGTTCGTGTTGTTGCAGTTTGGACGCTTGGGTTTCTGCAATCGCGATTGGAACAATATCGTTCCTGGGAGGGGTGGTTGTTGCTTGCTTATTTCTTCGTTGTATGTTGTTTATTGTTGCTTGATTCGACTTTGTAGGGTACTGGTCCTACCCCTACAGTTGGGCCTTTTAGTGCTTCTTAGCTGGGTTATTGTTTGGTGCTTGTTCTTGTTTGGCCAGGGTTTGCAAATGTTGGGATGATGCATCTGTGGTTGGATCTTTGGTCACATTTTGTTTTGCACTGCAGTTTGCATAGAATACTATTAAGATAAAATAACAGACTAAAGAATTGCAGGCGGTGTAAATTGCATCTGTTACGCGTTGAAGCAAAGTTTGTTGGCCTCAAAATATATTTCATGGTTGTCGATGCTTTTTACATGGATTCTGTGTTACTATGGTTTTATAGTTATGCCAATGGCTTTTGCTGTGTGGGAGATATAACTGTTCTCTTCTTTTTACTTTCCTGTTGTAAACTACGTTTGACTCTATTTTTTTGCGTTTATGTGGTCATTCCGAGCGACTATCATTCGATTGCATAATTGGCCACTTTTATGGACGCGGCTTCGCGAATAGGTTCTATCAGACTATGACAGGTCATGTTCGGTTTATACATTGCCTTTCCCAAATTAGTGTTCTTTAAAAGAATCCTAGGCAGAAGAGAATGCAATTTATGAAATTATAGGTTTCCTGGACCGCAGAGCCGTCATCCCATACTTAGCCAGTTTTTGCATGGCGAGTTGACGGGGTAGGTAGCTGAAAATTGACAATTGTAGAGTTTCGTGATATACAAATTGACAATCAGTCAGCAGCGGGAGTTGCGCGATCAATCCGACCGACCGCAGTTAGGTTCCATACTTAGCCAGTATTATGGACGCACCTTCACGGATAGGTTGTATCGAACTATGGTGTATACATTAGCATTTCCGAATTAGTTTTCTTTAACAGTAGGGATCCTGGACATAAAACATTGAAATTTATCAAATTATAGGTTTCCTAGACAGCATAGATTAAACATAGGAAATATGTAATTTTATAGAGTAGATATATGCAGCCTGCAAGGAGCCGTCATCCCATATTTAATCATTTTTTGCATCACTTGTTGTCAGGGTAGGCGGCTGAAAATTGATAATCGGAGACTTCGACAATATAGAAATTGACAATCGGACTTGCGGACTATTTGAATTTGAAGGCCGTCATGTCCAAAAAAGTTAACATTGTCGAAATAGTTTACTTTACGTGCATTTTACATACCCTAGTGAACAAAAAACACACAAAAAAAATAGTGAGCATTTTTTGGATCGCGGGTTCTTCAGATGGTGGGCTCTAGGTTCGGTCCCTATTGTTCTGTGTCTTACAAATAGCACGGACACTTCCACGATATACAAAATGAAAATCGGTCTTGCGCACTATTTGAATTTCAAGGGCTCCTGCAAAACGACTATCATTCTCAAATTACTTTTCTTTGTGTATGTTTTACATACGCTCATGAACAAAAACATAACAATAGTAGTAACATCTGTTACATAGGGCTCCATCCCCGCTACCTTCTGCGCTTCCCAATACACATTAAATATGCTTTGAAAAGTTAGAACCGAGCAAACAGGTTCGAAAATATGGGCTTTAATAACTAGAAAGATCGAGGACATCTCCAATTAAAATGAATAGACAGGCAAATATTATGGGATCTGGTAATTTTTTTTTTCCTTGTGCAGTTTTAGTTTTCTTCAAAGCTTCAGCATAGTTCACGAATGTGTCGGTGACTGAGACCTTGATGTCATGTCCCTCTTTAATATTGTGCATTTCAAAATGATGGGATTTAATAACTGGAGGACATCTCCCATTAAAATGAATAGACAGGCGAATATTATGGGATCTGGTAATTTCTTTTTGCCTGCATTTTGAATTTGTGAAATACTTTTTATTTTATTTTTTTCTTGTGCAGTTTTAGTTTCCTTAAAAGCTTCGGCAAATTTCACGAATGTGTCACCCACAGAGGCCTTGACGTCATGTCCCTCTTTAATATTGTGCATATCTCAGATGTCATATTTTAGAATCTGCTCGGATATGGGAATTTTAATACGTGCTGCTAGTCACTATTGAGCGTACATATTCAAAAAGATTGGCATTAATAAGTGAAAATATCAAGAACATCTGTCATTAAAATGAATCAACACAAAATCTATGGCAGACCATCCAGCCTTGCTTTTAAATACTTATTGTCATTTCTCTCTATGGTCAAAGAGTTGCGCTTTAGGGTGCCTTTGTTCTAATGTTCATGGTCATGCACATGTAAGA
>ML783830.1:775174-788330 GCA_009831015.1 Picea engelmannii
AATCAACACAAAATCTATGGCAGACCATCCAGCCTTGCTTTTAAATACTTATTGTCATTTCTCTCTATGGTCAAAGAGTTGCGCTTTAGGGTGCCTTTGTTCTAATGTTCATGGTCATGCACATGTAAGACAACTTAGAGATGTGATTGATGAGCAGATGAAAGAATAGAGCCTGGTTTTATGTGACGTGAGCTTTGAGTAAAAACAAAACTCTGTTATACAAAGAGAAACTCAGAGAGGATGAAAAAAACTGAACAAGTATGTTCTAGTTGGTGTTCTCCCTGTGTTCGATGCTTTGGTTCGTTGAAAATGTTGGCTGGAGATTTGTTGGTTGAACTTCTTTGTTTTATTGCTAGGAATTGTAATGGATTTTGAGGTCGGGTGCAAAATAGTTCTTCGTTTAAGTATATAGCTTCTTCCAACAACACAGATTTGGCAAGTGTATCGAGTTGTACAGATTGCACAAGTATTTGTCTACCTCAGAGGCGGGTAGCAGAAACTGTATGGGTGGATAAAATGACATATTATCACTGCAAAAGTTTCTATTTCATAGTATGATGGCCTGGATGTGGGTCTGGTAACTGACTTGATAGAAAGATATGTTCTTTGTGAAAGTTTGTTCGGTTACCTCTTAATGTAGTTGCAAACTCTACATATTTGGCGTCACCTCTGAACATTCCAAACCTTTCTGTGGGGCGCCATATCTCCATGGCTATGAAGAAAGATATATTTTGATGCCATCTATAGCATTTGATACACTTTCCAGACCTGTTCTAGTGCATTCTGCAGCATTTGATGCACTTGCCTCACCTCTATTGCCCAAAGAAGTTATATATGTACCTCAACAGAGTTTCTTTTTGCATCTAGGTTGGACGTTCCTTCCAATTTACTATAATAAATCAAAGAAGTTCCACATACAAATCCTCAGGTAGGCTTCTCAACCAAACAGATGATCGAATATAGGGAGAATACCAGTCACTACGTACTTGAATTATTTTCTGCTGCTTTAGCTATTGTGACCTAGAATGACTCCTTCCACTTTGAAATCGGCCTGAATGGAATTTGTAAGTTGTCTCGGATGTCAAGGGTCAGGAACATTGCAAGAAAAGCACCTTAAACCCCAACTTTTCGACAGCAGAGGGAAATTAATACTTGACAAAGAATGGAATGTTGAATAAACAGGCATTGCAATCATGCCATATCTGGAAGAGAGAAGATATTCAAAAAAGTGGGATAGATGTACTTGGCAGCACCAATTAAGTACAAAACTGTGAAGAAGCTTCATCAATGTACATATTTTAAATTGGTCGACGACAGGCAAAATCGCAATCGTTGTCGAAAATAGCCTCAGCTTTATTTTGTAACCCACCTTATTTGAATATAGAATAATTTCAGTTTATTTTTTAATAGTATTTTCCAATTTCTGGTATTTGTTTTAATTGTATTTTCTACCTTCTTCCCCTGTGTGGTTAAACATGAAACACTAGGTTTTGTTTCTTCTACCCAGTACTTCAATATAAATAAAACCTGGCCTGTTCTTTGTTTACATTTTACATGTAAGAATAATTTTTCATAGGCCATACTTATGTGGCAACAGACCTGTATTTAAAGAAAGAAATTGGAGGACCCGTGTTGCTCCCATTCTTCGGGTTTTGTGAATAGAATTAATAATGAGTAATGACAAGGCAGCTGAATTGTTGACACAATGTTCCTATGAAGTTTGTTGGATATATTGCAGCTTCTTCTATTTGATAATATCTGTGCATATACACTAATATCAGTAGTATTGGAATAAATACCTTCCTCTTCGGCAAAGCTTAGGAAATTATGTTTGGGTTTGTGGTATTAAACAACTATTTACATTGTTCTGTCATATACATCTTCCAGCCTAAGAACTTCCGTAATCTGCAATTTATTACTTAAAAGTCACCAAATTTTGATTGCATTTAATTTAATTTAGATATTGATGTTTATGGAGAGTTAGCGTTTGTTGATCTCATTGCAATGAATACAAGATGAATATATGATAAGTATTTTATGTCGTTGAGACCACAATGCAAATTCATGTTTCTTGTTGCACTATGTACATGTTGCAGTCAAAATTTTTGAGGTTCCAGTGAAATTTGCAAGCCAAAAATATTGAAATAGATATCATAACTTTGTCTTGGCTAATACTTACCCAGTTATCTGGGCACCAAGCCCCGGGTTCATGGTACCCAACACCTATGTCCCCTGTTTTGTCAGTGATTTGTTCCTTTCCATACTTGGCCAATTTTATGCCCACCGTTGTGGGGTCGGTGCTTGTGAACCCAGCTACTTATCGTTTCACAATATATATCTTGCACTGAAAAGATCCGTGATCTACAATTTCACCATAGGTTCCTCGTACACATTGACTTCATTCAAAGTATATGTCACTGCTTTCCATCCCTAGCAACTTCGCATCCTTCCTGATATACATCAACAATGCTCTTACTAGTGACAAGTGGACAAAGTGGTACGAAAGATACCTCCTTCATCTGCAATTCATGCTTTAACATCTTCATCTATATCCTCGCACGACGGATCCAACCAAGCACTGTTCCTTTCCATACTTAGCCAATTTTATGCCCGGCACTGCGGGGCCGGTGCTTGTGAACCCTGATGTTCTTCTGCGAGATACTTAGTTCTTTTTCCATTCTTTTGTTCCCGTATATTATCTACAATTCCACTGCCAACACCTCCATCCTTTTTCCCTTATTTTCTTCCCATGTATTATGGGACTATAAAATATGGACATGATATTCTATAAATCACGCACAAATTCCACATTCCATACCTAGATACATTTTCGATCTCGGGTACTCAGGCACGTAGGCGAGCTCAAAAATGGGGCTCCATTGTTCCGTAGCCTACAAATAGCACCTAGAATTCTGCGATATACAAATTGACAAGCGAATCTGCGGACTGGCTGAGTCAACATTGCACTTCTATTGTTCCAAACAACACTCCTAGTTCTGCGATATAGAAACTGACACACGGAATGCAGAAATGGCGAAGTGCAGATTGCCATTGTTTATGGATGCCAATCCCTGTGAAGTATCTAACAGTATCTAAAAATTTATTTAGAATACTAAATTAGCACTTATTAGTGACAACTGGACACAGAGGTATGAAACAGTTGGAATTGCAGTCTCCGCAATATACAAATTGACTACCGGACATCGTCTTCTCTTCCATCTTACAAATTATGCATTCAAATGTTCGAAGAAATACAATTAGAAGGTCTGGGCCTCACCTCCTCTGTGGATACCTTCTCAACCTGTTTTGGATCCTCCTTTTGGCGGGTTCACAAAATATGCAGCTCCAGTGTTGGCGGGTTGGCATATCTTTATTTCCATCTATACAATCAGATGACAAATCCGACCGACCGTTTTTGCTTTCGATACTTGGCCAATTTTATGTCCACGGTTGCCACGTTGGGACCAATTTCAATTCCATATATATCCTCGCATGGAGAATTGAACCAACATTTGTTCCTTTTCATACATACCGACATTTCTGATCACGGGTTCTCGAGCAGGCGGGCTCAAAATTGGCCCTCCATTGTTGCGTGTGTTACAAATAGCACCCAAAATTCCGCGATATACAAATTGAGAAGCAGAGCTGCGGACTGGTTGACTCAACATTGCACTCCTATTGTTTCATGTCCTCCAAAGAGTCCTTCAAGTTCTGCGATATACAAATTCACACACGGAATGCAAGGCTGGTGGGGTGGAGATTGCCATTGTTTACGGATACTAATCCCTATGAATTATTTAACGGAATCTAAAATATTATTTTCAATACTAAATTATCTCTTAGTACTGACAACTGGACACAGGTGCAGGTCCGACATCATCCTCTCTTTCGTGTTACAAATTATGCATTCAAATTATTTACTCCGGTCCTCCGCAATATACAAATTGACTACCGGGTTCACATCTTGTATTCAAAATTTCCTTGATCTACAACTCCACCACCGACTCCTTTCTCCTTTTTCCCTTTTCTTCTTCCCCTGTATTATGGCTCTCATTATCTCCATGTATATAATCACACCTTAGGCAATTTTCTGTCCACGGTTGTTGGGTTGGCAATCTACAATTCTATCGCGTGCTCCTCGAACTCACAAGCTTCATTGTACCACGGTTGAAAAATGTTCTTCCTAATATACATTTGCTATGCTCTTACTAATGACTCTTACAAGTGACACCTGCACACAGCAATATGAAATAGTTCACATCCAGCCATTCACAACATAGAAATTGACTACCGGGTTCCGACATCGTCCCCTCTTCCATGTTACAGATTGTGCATTCAAATGTTCCGAATAATACAATTTGACCATCTGGACCTCTAACCCTATTTTGGATCCTCATGTTCACAGATTCATGAAATCTCAAATTCTTAGTCAGTGTTTTAGGTTAGCGCATTTGAAGTCTGTTGCTGCTTCTTCCCTGATATGCATATAACACTCAAAATTTCCATGATTTACATTTCCACCGCAGACTCGTTGGTCCTTTTTCCCTTTTCTTCTTCCTTTGTAATATCGCTCTGTGGTTATATACATAGTCGCCTTTCTATAAACACGGGTTCCATCATTGGTGGGTTGAGATATCTTTATCTCCATCTATATAATCACATGACTCCTCTGATCGATCGTTATTGCTCTCCATACTTAGCCAATTTTATCGCCACGGTTGGTGGGTTACACGTATTGAAATCAAAAAGTTTTGAGACATACAATTTGACCCTCGTGCGCTCACCTTCAACAGTTATACCTTTCAACCCTATTTTGTAGTGGTTTTTTCCCCTGCCCGCGACCTCCGTACTTTCTTTCTATGCAATTAGAAACCTTTGATGCTAACAGGTCACCATGCAAGAACCATCAACATTGTCATTAATGGGAAAAAAACTCGAGGAGATATCCCATTATTACGCATTAAACCAAGATGTGTGGAAACTTATTTTTTCCCTTTCGATTGTTCATCTCCAACACGCATCGTCGTGTTGGGCCGCTCAAGAAATCTGCAATGCTTAATCGCCCATTGCAATATCCACCATGTTCGCATTTTTATATATGCAATTAGTAGTGTTTAATGTTAACAACGCGTCATGCAATAGCTGTCCAAATTGTCATTAATCAACGAAAGTCTCGAGGACATCTCCCATTCACATGCTTTCGACCAAAATTTGTGCAGGGTTATATTAGCCCTTCCAACCTTTCATTTCATTCATCGTCTGGAACAAATAAATGTCTTTGTAGACCTATGGTAGTGGGTCAACAACATTTTTGTGGAGATACAGTAAATATGTTTGCAGAAGAGGACCAAAGGTTCTAGTGGTCCAAGGCATACTTTTACTATTCATCTCGTTCCGCCCAGAACAAAGTGAATTGGACCTTCGAAATCGCTCATGCAGGCTGGATCCCTAAGGTTTTTGACTGTAAGGAGGTGATCTCTTGGTGCACCGAAAAATATATTCCAGGCCAAAGAATTATTCCACTGCGCGATCATTCTCCTGTTTCTTTGTCACCTCATCTCTTCCGCGAGATGTTGAAATTGTCGAAACCAACATTAACGTTCAGAGGACAAGATTGCAAGCAGTTTCTAGAAAAACATCATAATGGGTTGGACATCTTAGCCAAATTCCTTGAATACCCAACAACAGTTCCTAAAGATATCACAAGGCTCCGGGTAAGTTCCTTTAGAAATCCATTCAGGAAAAGTGCTTGGTTGTTTACAAGAATAATGGGACATGCATCCACAACAAGCATTTCCCATATAATTATTTATATTTTTTATTTCACAGTCAAGGAACAATACATTTTTGATTGGGGAAAGCTAATCTCCATTGAACTCTGTTCCCAGTTGTCATGATTCAAAGAATTGAATAAATTTTATATGTCATCCTACTTGATTTTCGCAATTGTGTATTGTTGCCCATTTCCAAAACTTTCTCTTTCCAATAAAATAAACTGTGGATTTGACCCAGTAACATTCTGGCACGCCGCCTTGTGGAGACACAAGGCCTCCCATTGTTTTTATGAAGTTTTTAATGGCTTTGTCTCAGTTTTCAAAGATTTACTGTTAGGCAAGGATGCTCCGCGGATGTCTGGCCATGGAAGCAAGTTTTTGAACAAGAAGGGCACACTTGAGCAAAAGGAAAATCACAGTCTCCTCATGGTCTTTAGCTCTAAGGAAAATCCTGCCTTCCTTCCATGCCACATCACGAACAAGATGTTTGTTGCAAAAATAGCAAGGCAGTACAACCACTGGTTGCATTTTTTCCATGACAAGAAAAAAGAATAGTTCATTCATCTGCCCTGGAAAGTCGGAGACTTCGTGTGCAGAAACATCAACAAGATTGATGAGTTTGCCACCCATTTCAAGAAATCGAACCTAACGTATGCTGAAAGGCTAAAAGGGTTTGACCCCAATGGCATTTTTGGAGAACATTTACTGGGTGTTGGCTTTAACACCTCTTTTATCCATAGACACCTGACCCAAGACAGGGACAGTGTCAACAACAATCCTGCTTCTGCCCATTGCGACGTAGAGACATTGCAAATCACAACTAAATTGTACAGACAACATGGTAAAGTATTCGGTGAGAAGAGTACCCAGTCCCCCGCCAACACTCCCAAGAGCACGACACCATGGAGCATCGCTTCGACGATCCATCCCAGTAAGAAAGCAACCCAGAAATCTTTGAACGGAGGAGGAGATAAGAATCCTCCTTGCATAAATATTGATAGTTCTCACAAAGTTCCACTGACGAAGAAGAGAAAAAACAATGCAAGGCATGCGGAGGAACTCGAAATTGACAGTGGAAAACTGCAAATTGAAATTGAAGCTGAGCAGATGCAAAAAATTGGGTCCTCAGTGGTGGACATATCTGACACCAAATTTTTTGACATAGATGAATCCTTCATAATCCAGAGCGCTATTTTTGATAGCCAATCTAAAAGTATGGTCATTGAAAAGAGAGATGTAACAAGCAGGAAAGGCAAATCTCGAACAGAGATTGACTTTAGCCAAATGACCCCGTCCAAAATCTGCTCATTTCACGAGATAACCAGTGACGTTCTTCGTGATTCCATTGGAGGAATGGAGATGGATTATGCCAATCTGAAACACCGCCTCAACGAATTTGAACAGGTTTTCATTGCAACACCATAATTTGTCAGTCCTTTGGCAAACATTGTGCCTTCTACCATTGCAGTGAAGATGAAAGTATCCTCTACCCTCCTTGCATGCTCCAGAGCCCTTGTAGAGAACAACATCAACAAAAGAATGCATCTAGTTACTGAAGCCTGGGAAACATCGAAAAATTTAGTTTCCTTCGGAAAGAAGGCCAATGATTTGCTTGAACATTTGGAGGCAAATTTAAAAAATGAAAATATTTTTTGTCATCAGGTGCTGGACCCTTTTTCCAACTATTCCTTGAACACATCGAAACTAAAAAGAAAACAGGAGAAACTCCCCTCCCCAAAGCACACCAAAAAAGTAAAATCATGCTGGCAAAAAAAAATTGGGAACCTGCACCTCATTGTCAAATCATGTAAACAAGTCATATCAGAAATGGAAAATTTATTCACAAGCCTGCTCCAGATGGACTTAGCTGGAACTACCAACGAGGTTCAAGATCCAAACTTAATTCTCAAATCCTTGTCAGTCACCAAAGAAGCGTTCCAGGAACAAGTTGATATTTTAAAGGGGTTGTCTTTCGAAAATTTTTACGACATACTTGAACATCATCTAGATGAGCACAAGCACTAGGTACTAGACTATGCCTCACACAATGAAGAAATTGAACAGAGTCTGCATAGTATTTCAATGGATCTAAGGAAATTAGAAAACGACCTTTACGACATAGAGATCTGGGATGAAATCAACACAGCCCCCATGAAAAGCTACATCAAAGAATGGTTCCAACTCAGAATGGAAAGCCTCGTCCAGGAAGGGCAACAACCGATCAACAGGAGTCCACTTCCCATTGACGACAGCAACAAAAACGCATCGGCTTCATAGTAAGTATATACTGCCTTCTTGTTTTGTTTATCATTCCAGTTTAAGTCTATGTTGTCATCTTCTTTTCTTTATCAATCCACTTATGTCCTCTTTAAATAGAAAACTGTAACCAAAGACTCATAAGTTCCAATTTCTTCTTTTCAGGTCTTCCTCTCTACCATCGTACACTTCTTTCGACGTTCCTAATTCTTGTACTTATTTATTTTTAAGGTCAGCGAGAGCCCCAATCCCAGTCTATATGAAAAACGCATTTAAATTTCCACAGACATGTAACAGACATTATTAATTTTTGTTAAATTTCAAAGAAAACTAATTCAAAAATGTCCTTATTGTATACTAAACTTTGGGTTTCCAGGAACCTTCTTGTTTGTTCCAAAGAAAACTAATTCGGATATGCTACATTTCTTATCTCCTATTGTATGCTAATTTTTGGGTCTTCAACGATGTTGATGGTTTAAATGTTGATGTAATTTCCTGATATATGTAACAGCCATTATTTATTTTATAACAAGTTTCTATAGTTCGCAAGCCTGCTTCTCAATTTGTATATCGCAGAACTATCGATGGTTTTTGTAGGACACAAAACAACAAAGGCCCATTTTTGAAACCGCCAGCCCGACAACCCGCGATCCAAAGACTTTCTAATTATGGAATGAGCAGTCTGTCCATGCTCTATAAAAACATGTGCAAAGAAAACTAATTCGGCAATGCTATATCTTTTTTTTCCAAAAAAAAGCCTTAGTTTTAAACCAAAGTAATTCGGTGCAATAGATGTTATTACTATTGTATTATATAACAGACATTATTAATTTCTGGTAAATTTCTATAGTCCGCAACTACACCTCTCATTTTGTATATCTCAAAACAGTCAGTGCTATTTGTAGACCATGGAACATCACACACCCAATTTTCAGTGCGCCAGCCCGAGAACCCGCGATACAAAACGTGCATACGTATGCAATGAGGGCTACAAATTTTGTATCTATAAAACTAAAAATCTACTTTATACAAATGCATATTTCGTATGTATAATTTATTTGCTAAATATCTACTTTATAAAAATACATTGTTCGTATGTATAATTTATTTACTAAATATCTACTTTATACAAATACATATTTACTATGCATAATTTATTTATTTCTGATGACTTTCTATGTCCTAGTTTTAAAAATAACCAATTCTGTAATGCTAAATTTTTTGTGTCCAACAACCATTCAAACATCGATAATTTTTTATATTTTTTCAAGAAGAACTAATTCGGGAATACTATGTTCTGCACGCAAACTACATGTATTTCAACTTTCTAGCCACCTGCCTATACTAGGTCACATTTACTCCCATACCAACTTAGCAGGGACTACGCTGCCATGCAACACTTGTTAAAAGTGGGTTTTTAATAATGTGGAGTATTAAATCGTGGAGATTTGCATGTGGAGTTTAAATGGAACATAAAGTTATTAAAAGTGGGTTTTATTTTGAAGTTTATTAAAAGTGAATTTTTTTATAGTGGATATCTTCTATAAAGAGGTGAAGAGAGAGTTATAAGTTTTTTCTTTAAAAAGTGGATATTTTGGATATTAATATGCATGCATGATTTAAGCTGAGAATAGAGATAGATTTGGATCAGTGAATCCGAAGGCAGAGCAACAGACTGCTCAGCACAAGAGAAAACTCGACAAAAAGTTGCATATCCTTGGTGTTTCACTTGCAGAGAATATATTGCAGCGATGGCGAATCCGCTCACAGAGACCTACCTCAACGAAGCCAACAAGTTAGATGGCTCGAATTTCATTAACTGGAAATTCAAGATGCAGACTCTCATGGAAGGCTATGGTGTCTGGAACATTGCGAAGGGAACTGAACTGGAACCTAATGCGGCTACAGGTGCCACAGCAGCACAGATCCAAGATTTGGAGAAGCATGAAAACAAGGCAAAGGTATTGTTGTGCATGTCAGTTAAAGATTGCATAATTCCACATATTAGAGACGCTACAACTTCTGCTGCAACATGGACAATGCTTAAAGCATTGTATGAAACTAGCAACACAAATCGCATTTTGTTTCTGAAAACTAAATTTCTAGGAATTAAGATGGATGGAAATGAATCTGTTAGTTCATTTTTGGGTCATATTAAAGAGGTGAAATACAAGCTAGTAAATATAGGGGAAATTGTTTCCAACACTGACCTGGTCACTATTACCTTAAATGGTATGCTAGAATATTATCATATGTTCATAACAGGTCTCGCCGCAAGGGAGAAACCTCCCATGTTTGAAGAACTGACAGGTATTTTACTACAAGAGGAAGAGAGGTGTGGGAATATGAAGCCTCGGAATAAAGATTTGGCACTGTGGTCAAATAAGAGATCTACGAGAAGGAGATCAGGAAAAAGAGGTAGAGGAGGCAGTTCATGGCAGAGAGGCAGTTCATCGCAGAGAAGACAATCTCCAAATTAAGGTATGCAATCTGTCAGGAATGAGTCAAAGAGTTGCTTTTATTGTGGTCGACCTAGACATATTGTTAAAGACTGTCATAAGAAGAAGAACGATGAGGCTAGGAATAAACCTAGAACACAATCAGGTCATTATGCAGAAAAATCTTCAAATCAAGATCTCAGATTATTTATTTCTAGTGATGATATTGATGAACCCCCAAATTTTGAATCACAAGATATTAGGTTGTTTGTGTCTAACGCTTATTTATCTACTGAAACAGATGATTCTGATGCCTGGTTTGTGGATTCTGGAGCATCGATACATATGACATGTAATAAAAATCGGTATGCTAATTTTAAAGAAACAAAGAATGGTGTCAGCATATATCTTGGTGATGACCACGCTCATTAGATCAAGGGATATGGAGACATTCTTGTGACATTTCCGAATGGTACTTTTCATCACATTCGGAATGTAGTGTATGTGCCAGGAATAAAGAAAAATTTGATCTCTGTGTCCACCATTACAGATCAGAACTTGAAGGTTGAATTCTTCAAGAATTAATGCATAGTGAAGGATCTGTTGGACCACTTCCAAACTGTTGCAATGAGAGTCAGAGCAGGAGGCCTATACAAACTTGATGTTACCAGTAAAGCACATCACGCACTGACTTCTGCAACTATGCCAACATAGATTCTTTCGCATCAAAGGTATGGACACATCAATCATCCTAATTTATTGTTATTACAGAAGAAGAATATGGTTGAAGGACTTCCCATGTTAAAGAATGAAAAGGTTGTGTGTGATGGATGGGCATTAGGAAAGATGCACAGAGATGAATTCCCCTCTAATACTGATAGGAAAAAGAGATATGTGTTATATCTTGTGCATATTGATGTTTGTGGGCCTATGCAGACTAGGTCTTTAGGAGGTGCATTTTACCTTTTGTTATTTATTGATGACTGCACGAGATACACATGGGTTTACTTCCTTAGACGAAAAAGTGATGTTGTCGAGTACTTTAAGGAATTTAGAACAATGGTGGAAAAACAAACAGGAAAATCCATCAAAATTCTTCGTTCAGATCAAGGGGGAGAGTATAAATCAGGGGACTTCAAAAAATATTGCAAAGATCATGGAATGGTATAGCAGTTTACAGTACCTCACACTCCACAGCAGAACATAGTTGTTGAAAGGAAAAACAGAACTCTGGTGGAGTGTGCGCACAGTATGATGAAAGGTAAGAATCTCTCAAATGCATTTTGGGCTGAAGCCATAAACATTGCAGTTTATTTAAATAATAGAAGTCCAACAAGGTGTCTTGATGGAGTTACTCCTTTCGAAGCCTTGTATGGGTCCAAACCTGCAGTTCATAATTTGAAAGTATTTGGGTGTAAGGATTTTGCTCATATTCCAAAGGAGAATAGGAGGAAATTGGATGCTAAATCCATTGAATGTATTTTCATTAGATACTGTTCTGAATTTAAAGAATACAAATTGTTTGATCCTGCTACTCACAAAGTATTTGCAAGTAGATATGTACTGTTCCATGAGCAGGAAGAAGGAAATCATGATGACAACAGTCATGAGGAATGGCATAGACTTCTTGATGAAGGAGTTAAAGAAGAGCAGCAGCAGCCACCACAACAACAGCTACCACAGCAGTAGCCATCACCGCAGCGACAACAAAAACAACGAGGACTCAGTGATATGGACAATTCAAGCAGTCACAGTTCACCTAGAGGTGAAGAGAGATCTTCATAAAGTGGGGAGGAAGATAATGAGTTGAGAAGATCTTCACGACAGATTCGGCTTCCTAAGAGGTATAAAGACTATGCCCTAATCAGTAGCATTTCAAATGTCATAGAACCCATGATTTTTTATGAAGCTAACGAACATGATGAATGGCGAAATGCAATGGAGGAAGAATATGAATCTATAATGAAAAACAATACTTGGGAATTGACTGAATTGCCTAAACATAAGAATCCCATTGGATGCAAATGGATATACAAACCCAAGTTTAAATCAGATGGTAGTATAGATAAGTATAAGGATAGACTAGTTGCAAAGGGGTATTCACAAACATAAGGTATTGATTATGCTGAAACATTTGCACCAGTAGCTAAATTGAATACTATCAGAATGTTAATTGCTTTAGCTACAAAGTACCATTGGAAGCTACACCATTTAGATGTTAAATATGCATTTTTGAATGGTGAGTTAAAAGAAGAGGTTTACCTTACTCAACCTAAAGGGCTTGTGGAAAAAGGGCAAGAACACTTAGTGTGTAAGTTAAAGAAAGAATTGTATGGACTAAAACATGCACCTAGGTCATGGTATGAGAAGATAGACTCTTTCTTTCTTCAACAGAGTTTTATGAGGAGCAAGAGTGATCCAAATATGTATACCAAATTTGATGAGTTGGGTTATATAGTATTGATTTCTTTATATGTTGATGATCTAATAATTATAGGAAATGCAGAGCAATTAATTAATGAAATCAAAGAGCAGTTGTCAAAAGTTTTTGAAATGAAAGATCTTGGTGAGTTACATTACTGCCTAGGTCTTGAAGTTTGGAGAAATGCAGGCCAAAATTTTGTTTGTCAGAGTAGGTATATCAGAGAAATACTTAAGAGATTTAAAATGGATCAGTGTAAGTCTTCT
>ML783830.1:822929-846788 GCA_009831015.1 Picea engelmannii
AAAACAAGCAAAAGTGTAACCCATCTTCATGATTTCACCCAATCCCTCAAAACATACAATTATCCTATTTTGGAGATGACTATGACTAATACCCAAAATTGCAAGCAAAGTTGTTTTTTAATGGAAGTCTGGACCCCGTTCTCACTATTGCTTCGCCTGAATTCAATTATGTCAATTCATGTGGCATTTGTGTTATATATACTCTTAATCCATCCATTGGAACTAGGTTCATCTGTGAATGGATGAGAAATCTAATCTCGTGAAAAAAACCAACTAATCTTCGGAGCACTTGACACAACATTTTCACATTTTTTTTCATCAACATCATCATGGCTAGTTTGTTAACAAAGTGTCATCAGACACATAATTTTATTGATAAGGAAAAAGATATTGCAATCTTAAGTGAGAACTCATAATCTACTCCTTAACCTCGCTTGAAGAAGAAGCTAGTTTATATAGCTCAACTCTAAAATAAAAAATAGGAGAACAACCAATGACATAATCACATGAGTATGATAGGTTTCCTTTACATAGAAGCTATGTGTCATTATCCTAACTAACTAGAATAAACCAATTTCTTAAAAACATTTAATCTAGAAAATACTTAGACTATAGAACTTTAGGATTATGAGGCTAACAATCCCTCCTTTAATCCGAAAGTTCATTTTTAAAAATACCAAGTTCATCTCTAAACTTAGTGAACTTTATTCTACCAAGAGGTTTGGTAAAAATGTCTGAAGTTTGATCTTTAGATGGACATAACTGAGGCTTGATGATGCCTTTGATGATGAACGGTCTGATGAAGTGGTACTTGGTGTCGACATGTTTAGTCTTTGAATTAAATATTGGATTCTTGGCCATCTTGATTGGTGACTGACTATCGATCAATAAGGTAGATGGTGATTTCTGAGTTTCACCAAGATCCTGTAAAATTTTGCGTAGCCATACAATCTCACATGTTGCTTCCCAAGTTGATATGTACTCTGCCTCTGCTGAATAATTGACAATTGTTGTCTACTTTTTACAATTCCAAAATACTGTTGTTGAACTCATATTCATTAAATAACCTGAAGTGGATGTTCTATCATCAATGTCACCTACAAAATCAACATCTGAATATCCAACAAGTGTAAAATTTCTGTTCCTTTTGTAGAGAAAACCAAAGTATTTTTTACCTTGAATGTATCTTAGTACCCTTTTTGATGAATTCCAATGACTTTCCCTTGGTTCGTGCATAAAATTTGAAAGTGTAATGACTAAATATGACAAATCTGGTCGAGTATTTGTCAAATGAATGAGACTTCCAACCAATTTTCTGTACTTTATACTGTTTACCAATTCCCCCCTTCAAATTTTGAAAGTTTCAATTTTTGCTCCATGGGGGTAAGAGAAGGTTTACAATCTTCCATGCCAAATTTTTTTAACAATTCAGTGGAATACTTAGATTGAGTAAGGAATATTTGGTTAGGATGTTGAGATACTTCAACTCCAATATAATAATGAAGTGTCCCTAAATCAGTCATTTTGAACCCTGCTTTAAGTTCTTTCTTAACTTGTTTGATGTGTGCTTCATTATTTCCTATTATGATTAAGTCATCAACATAGAGTACAAGTATCACCATGTTCTTACCTTGCATTCAAAAATACAATGTATCATATTATTCTCTTCGCTTAAAACCCACCTTTCGTAGGTACTCATCCATTTTTGCATACCAAGCTCGAGGAACTTGTTTCAAACCATATAAATCCTTCACAAGTTTGCAAACTTTATGTTTGTGTCCTTTAGCTTCAAAACCTTGTGGTTGAGTCATGAAAATATCTTCCTTTAGATCACCATTCAGGAAGGCACTTTTGACATCCATTTGATGTAATTTCCAACCATTATGTGCAGCCAAATTCATAACCATTCTGATAGTATTCCATTTAGCCGTGGGTGAAAAAGTTTCTTCATAATCAATTCCTTCTTGTTGAGCAAAACCTTTAGCAACAATTCTTACTTTGTACTTGTCAATTTTACCATTGGGCTTGTACTTAACTCGATAAACCCATTTACAACCGAGGAGATTAACATCATGTGGACAATCAACTAAGTTCCAAGTCCCATTTGCAAGTATTGAATCATATTCATTAATGAGTACTTCATGCCTTTCTTTATGTCCAACTGCTTCAACAAAATAAGTAGGTTCAGTGGAAGCATGAGAAAAATTAGCTTCTGCTCTTGAAGATCCCCTAGATCATGTTTTGTTCATTTCATCTTAATGAACATCTTTGAGAATTTTTTTGGTTCACTTTGGATTCTCATGTTGAGTGATGGCGACCGCACTCCTCGGAGCATGTCCGCTCTCACAGGATCTTCTTCTCTTCACGACCCGAAGAACTCAAAGGTTCTTCTGATCCCCTATCAGGAATCTTTCTTACCCACAGATTCTCTTCTCTTCGCGGGATCCCCCTTCCTCAACTTCTTGGAGGATCAGAACTCGCAGCTTTACAAGTTCAACAGTCGAGTGTTACACTCTCGGATCCCCGAGACCCGATGCCTCAGTCAACGCTGACCTCTCTCGCCGTGTCAGGACTTTCGCTCTATCGCGACTTCGCTACTCGCGATATCAACACTTTGAATTTCCAACCTCCGATACCCGATGCACCAAATTTCTGATGCGCACATGTGGATTAACTTTTCCACACCCCGTCACTTCAATCGAGACTTCGAACTTCGCGGGATTGCGAATCCTGAGGTCCAATGCTCGGAACCTTCGCTGCGAACCCTGATAGCTCATGTCAATTGTCCTCGTCACCACTCCTCTGGCCCCACACTGCTACGTCACTGTCGGGATATCGCATCTCACAACTTTGCAGCTTTCGTTGCCAAGATTACAGGCTTCAACCTCTAAAACCCCGACACACGATCCTTCGTGTAGATCCGACGGTTCTCGAAACTTCGTGAGATTTTCTCGGAGGCTCTCAACCGTCCGTTCTTCCTAATGGATTTCTGCAAAATGAAACAACTGCTTCCTCCATGAAGACTTTTTCACCTGCGTGTGAGCTTTCAATGCTTGCTCGAACGCTCCAATGCACAATCTCTCTCTGTGCAACCCTTCGACAAATTCGAAGGCCTACTCATCCTGAGCTTGTTCTCGACTTCTCAAGTCCTTCTGAGAACGGTGTGCACGCACTCCTTGTGACAACTCTGCAAACACTTCAAGTGTTCAACCTTCTCTGACTTTGCGCACACCTGCAGCAACAGTCTGTCGAAGCTTTTCTCAGAATCGCAATTCTAAAACTTCTCCCTGGCCTGCACACTCCTTGCACGGCACTGTGCCTAACTGCACCTTCGAAGAGATGAGAACAAAAGCTATCTCTAATCGAACCGTTCTGTCAACGCACTCCTTGCAGGAATATTCTGGCTCACTTAGAGAAACAATTGAAACTCATTCACTCTTCCTCTCAGACTTCAATTTAACCATGAAATCACATACACAGCATATAAAAGAAAATGTATGACAGGAAACAAACATTCATGAGCATAACATCAATACACAGAGAAAACAACACAAAACCATGGATTTGAATCAAAGCTTCTTCTATTAATTCAAATGTCTGTACATGGGTGTTCTTCATACAATTCTCTGCTTGCTCTTCTCTTCCTACTCCCGTTTGATAATAATACAATGTACAATGAGGGTGTCTATATCCCGTTTCCCTCTTGCGCTCTAAAGCTATCAAATATAGAATTAAATTCCTATCTAACTGCATTAATTAAATTAAATGTTGTCTATCTACCTAAGGATGAGAGCTATCCGCTCAAGGTCCATTTACAATACACAAAGTGCGCCTTCATAAATGGCTTCATTAAGACTTGCGCAACAATCCCAAAGTGTTTCAAAATTTTTGCTGGCTTGTCCAGCTGTCTTCTGCCTCCATGCTGGCTCGCTTGATGAGTTGGCGATGCTCCTACATCATACTCCTCGGCTTGAAAGCTTTCATGGGCTCCTGTCCATGAGCTCCTGCACGGTCTGTCCATGCTTCTGTATCTCCGCTTCGCTCTCCCAGTTGGCATCCTCCACTGGGTGATTCTTCCATTTGACCAGATACTCATAGTATTGCTTTCGTCTGGTCTTCTTACCCATTTTCTTGTCCAGTATGCACTCCATTTGCGGTTTTTCTGCAACTGGCAATTGCTTCACCCACTGGATCACTGGCTCCTCAGTTCCGGTCTCTGCTTCTCCAGCCTTGTATGGGTATAAATCTGCGATATTGAATATCGGAGATATTCCGATGCCATCCGCAAACTCAATCTCATAAGCATTTTCTTCAAATTTATTCAAGACCTTGCATGGCCCGATTTTCTTCATCTTTAGCTTAATGTATGTTCCCCTTGGGAACCTTTCCTTTCTTAAGTGTGCCAGAACTAGATCACCAACTTCAAACTGAAGTTGTCTCCGATGCTGATCTGCTCTGCACTTATACTCCTGATTTGAACCTATTAGTCGCTGCTTCACTCTGCTGTGAAGTTCTCTCATCACCTCAGCGAATTCCTCGGCACTAGCACTACTAGTAGCAGTCTGTTCTGAATCCCACAATTCAGATACTCCTCTCGGTTGTATCCCATATACAACCTGAAATGGACTTTTCCCTGTGCTCCTGTTCACTGAATCATTGTACGCAAACTCGGCCTGTGGCAATATGCTATCCCAGCTACTATGGTGCTCTGTCACCAAGCTTCTCAGTAAATCTCCCAGACTTCTGTTGACCACTTCCGTTTGTCCATCCATCTGAGGATGATAAGCAGAACTAAATGCCAAGTTAGTCCCCAGCTTCTTCCATAAGGTCCTCCAAAAATTCCCTATGAATTTCGTGTCTCTATCCGAAACTATGCTCTTTGGCAACCCATGAAGTCGAATGACCTCCTTGAAAAATAGATTTGCGATGTGAGTCGCATCGCTGGTCTTCTGGCATGGGATAAAATGTGCCATCTTAGAAAACCTATCTACGACTACAAAGATGGAATCAACACCTCTTTGCGTCCTCAGCAAACCCAATACAAAATCCATGCTAATCGCCTCCCATGGCCTCTCTGGTATGGGCAATGGCTGATAAAAACCTGCATTCTTCTTCCTTCCTTTCGAATGCTGGCATATTCTGCATCTGTCAACAAACCTTTTGACCTATGCTCACATTCCTGGCCAAAAATATGATTCGCTCAACTTCACGAATGTCTTGTCATGGCCAAAATGTCCTGCTAAGCCACCACTGTGCTTCTCTTTTAGCAGGTTCTCCCTCATGGAGCATTTCGGAATACACAATTGATTGCCTCTGAACAACAATCCCTCCTGGATCATATAATCTATCCAAGGGCTTCGATCTCTGAGAAATGGATTCTCAGTTGCTTCATACGCTTCTCCAAAATCTGCATCACCTGCGTACATGTCCCTGAGATTTTCAAAACCCAATGTTTTGACTCGGAATTCCTGCAGCAACAAACACTTCCTGCTCAAAGCATCAGCCACTTTGTTAGCAGTACCCGAAATATGTTTAATCACAAATGTGAAATTCTGCATATACTCTACCCATTTTGCATGTTTCTAATTCAACTTCTCTTGTTGAGTCACAAACTGTAATGCATGATTATCACTATACAAAACAAATTCTTTGGGATCAAGTAATGCCTCCACTTCTTCAGTGCCTGTATGATAGCATAAAATTCTTTATCATACGTGGAGTACTCCAGCTTCGCTTCATCTAGCTTCTCGCTGAAATATGCAACTGGTCTGTCTTCCTGACTCAAGACCGCTCCTATGGCAAACCCGCTTGCATCACATTTCACCTGAAATGTTTTTTGAAAATCCGGTAACACCAACACTGGTCGTTCCGTTATCTTTCGCTTCAACAGATTGAAGCTCTTCTCAGCCTCTGTTGTCCAGTGAAAAGATTTATGTTGCTTCTTCACTATATCCATCATTGCTGCACTAATCCCACTGAAATTTCTGATGAACTTCCGGTAGAAACTAGCCAAACCATGAAAACTTCTCACCTCGAATACATTTCTCGGTGATGGCCAATTCTTTATTACCTCCACTTTATCCAGATCCATTCTCAACTCATTAGCCGAAATAAAAAAACCCAGATAAATGAGCTCTATCTTCATAAATGAGGACTTCTTCATATTGATCAACAACTTCTCCTGCTGTAGCTTCCGCATCACAATAGCCAAATGCTTCAAATGCTCAGCCTCTGATTTACTGTAAATCAATATGTCATCCAAATACACAATGACAAATTTTTTAATGAATTCCCTCAGGACTTCATTCATCAACCTCATAAAGGTACTTGGTGCATTCGTCAAACCAAACGGCATGACCAGCCATTCATACAAACCTTTGTTTGTCTTGAATGCTATTTTCCATTCATTGCCTTCCCTCATGCGAATCTGGTGATATCCACTCTTCAAATCTATCTTTGAGAAATATTTTGCCCCACTTAGGCAATCCATCAGATCATCTATTCTCGGCAGTGGAAACCTGTACCTGATGGTTATCTTGTTGATCGCTCTTGAATCGATACACATTCTCCATCCTCCATCCTTCTTTGGACTGAGTATTGTCGAAACAGCACATGGGCTTAAGCTTTCCCTGACCAATCCTTTGTCCAATAACTCCTGGACCTGCCTTTTAACCTCCTCATTCTCCTGCGGCATCAACCTATATGCGGCTTTGTTTGGCAGACTAGCTCCCAGTATGAGGTCTATGTGATGACTCACACTTCTCATCAGTGGCAACGAATGAGGTACTTCGTTCACTATGATGTCAACAAACTCTTTCAACAGTTCCTGAATCTCATCTGGTAAATCGTCCACTCTTATGCTAGTCAGAACAATTCTTGGCTTTCTGACCACAAAGAACTGTGGATCTTCTTTCTTCTCCATCTCTGTAAGAAGTTCCTTCCCACTCATGAGAAGTACTGTGTTGCTTACTTCTGGTTTCACCGCCTTATCTTTTATCGGAAGCAACATATGGGTTCTCCCATTCTTCTCCAGGGTATATGTGTTCATTCTCCCATCATGAATCACATTTTTGTCATATTGTCATGGTCTACCCAGCAATAAATGACATACATCAATGGGAATAACATCACAGAGTACTTCATCATTATACCCTCCAATTTTGAATTCAACTAAACACTGTTTAGTGACACTTACCTGGTGTCCCTTCTGTAGCCATGAAACTTTGTATGGACTCGGATGATTAGTCATCTCCAGCTCCAATTTCTCTACCATCTCGGTAGATACAAGATTATTCGTGCTACTGCTATCAACAATAACCTTGCACACCCTGTCCTTGGTCTTGCAAGCTGTTCTGAAAAGTCTGGTCCTTTGGACTGAACTTTCCACCTCCTTCTCGGGTGTCCAAAGGACTTTGTGCATCGCAAGCGATCTTCCACCTTCTACGTCTTCAGTCTCAACATCCCGCCTCTAAACTTCGGTGATGTGAGCTTCTCCAAAGTCCTTCTTTTTCTCTAGACACTCAAATGACCTGTGCCCATTCTTCCCACATGTGAAACATGTGATAACACCACCTCGGCCTCTTCCTCTACCTCTGGTATGAGGAAAAGTGTTTGCGTCAGCATATCCTCCACTTTTCTCTGTATGTTGTCCTTTCTGTTCAACATGTGGCCTTCGCTGTGAGGTTCCACCTCTTTCATCCCTACCCTGAGGTCTCTTCCATTCCTCCTTGGGCTTCTGATATTTCTCCTGGGAAATTGCCTTGCCTCTGGGATGACTCCTGCCTCGCCCTCGCTGACCTTGCTTACGGCTCAGCTTCTCCTCGGCTTTCAGAGCCATCTGATAAGCATCCTCCATCGTCCTAATGGTAACCATGCTTAATTCATCCTGAATGTCATATCTCAGACTGTTCAGATATCTGGCAACCTTCTCATCATCGCTCTCCCGATGACCTGCTCTGATGTTCAGTCGATAGAATTCCTCCATATATTCTTTCACTGTCATCAGCTTCTGTCTCAGGTTCTGCATCCTCCTGAATAGAGTAATTTGATAGTCTCTTGGGATGAACTTCGCCTTCATCTTCGCAATCATTCGATCCCAACTCTTGATCTTTTGCTTGCCTTTGCAGCGTCTATCAGCTTGTAGCTCGTCCCACCACAATGCTGCATGTCCTTTCAAGCGTGTGACATCATGTCTGACCTTCTTATGCTCTTCGATATCATCATAATCGAAGTAGGTGTTAAGAGCTCTAATCCAATCTAGTAGCTCTTCTGCATCTAGATTCCCTTCATAAACTGGAATGTCCATCTTCGCCTTTGCACCCATCCGTGCGATGGATTTAATTAGATGCTCATTCACTGCATCCTCAGCTGCAACTTCCTCCTCTCGTTCAGCCTCAATCTCTCTCTCGAAATCACTAAGATCCCCTGCACTTGTTGTGCGTCTTTGTGCTGTCTCCATCTCCTTGAGTCTGGCTCGGAGATCCCTCATCTGTCTCTCCATTTCTGGATTTCCTACCAGCCTGCCTCTTCTTCACACCTCCCTATCTTCTGGGTCAGGTGACTATCTTTCTCTTCTAGGCGGCATGGTGAATGTCCTCTTCCCTTCTCTGCTACAGAAAGAAAAGAACTTCCCGCTCTGATACCACAACTGATAGCGACCGCACTCCTCAGAGCACGTCCGCTCTCACAGGATCTTCTTCTCTTCGCGGCCCAAAGAACTCAAAGGTTCTTCTGATTCCCTATCGGGAATATTTCTTACCCACAGATTCTCTTCTTTTCACAGGATCCCCCTTCCTCGACTTCTCGGAGGATCAGAACTCACAGCTTTACAAGTTCAACAGTTGAGCGTTACACCCTTGGATCCCCGAGACCCAATGCCTCAGTCAACGTTGACCTCTCTTGCCTTGTAGGGACTTCCGCTCTATCGCGACTTCGCTACTCATGATATCAACACTTTGAATTTCCAACCTCCGATACCCGATGCACCGAATTTCCGATGCGCATGTGTGGATTAACTTTTCCACACCCTTTCACTTCAATCGGGACTTCGGACTTCGCGGGATCGTGAATCCTGAGGTCCAATGCTCAGAACCTTCATTGCGAACCCCGATAGCTCATGTCAATTGTCCTCGTCACCACTCCTGTGGCCCCACACTGCTACGTCACTTTCGGAATATCACATCTCGCGACTTCACAACTTCCGTTGCCAAGATTATGGGCTTCAACCTCTGAAACCCTGACACACAATCCTTCGTGTAGATCTGACGGTTCTTGGAACTTCACGAGATTTTCTCGGAGGCTCTCGATCGTCCGTTCTTCCTAATGGATTTCTATGAAATGAAACAACTGCTTCCTCCACGAAGACTTGTTCACCTGCGCGTGAGCTTTCAACGCTTGCTCGAATGCTCCAATGCACAATCTCTCTCTGTGCAACCCTTCGACAAATTCGAAGGCCAACTCCTCCTAATCTTGTTCTCGACTTCTCAAGTCCTTCTAAGAATGGTTTTCACGCACTCCTTGTGACAACTCTGCAAACACTTTAAGTGTTCAACCTTCCCTGACTTTGCGCACACCTACAGCAACAGTCTGTCGAAGCTTTTCTCAGAATCGCAATTCTGAAACTTCTCCCTGGCCTGCGCACTCCTTGCACGGCACTGTGCCTAACTGCACCTTCGAAGAGATGAGAACAAAAGCTATCTCTAATCGAACCCTTCTGTCAATGCACTCCTTGCGGACAATTCTACTGCACTCCTTGCAGGAATCTTCTGGCTCACTTAGAGAAACAATTGAAACTCATTCACTCTTCCTCTCAGACTTCAATTTAACCATGAAATCACATACACAGCATATAAAAGCAAATGTATGACAGGAAACAAACATTCATGAGCATAACATCAATACACAGAGAAAACAACACAAAACCATGGATTTGAATCAAAGCTTCTTCTATTAATTCAAATGTTTGTACATGGGTGTTCTTCGTACAATTCTCTGCTTGCTCTTCTCTTCCTGCTCCCGTTTGATAATAATACAATGTACAATGAGGGTTTCTATATCCCGTTTCCCTCTTGCACTCTAAAGCTATCAAATCTAGAATTAAATTCCTATGTAACTACATTAATTAAATTAAATGTCGTCTATCTACCTAAGGACGAGAGCTATCCACTCAAGGTCCATTTACAATACACAAAGTGCGACTTCATAAATGGCTTCATTAAGACTTGCGCAACAATCCCAAAGTGTTTCAAAATTTGTGCTGGCTTGTCTAACTGTCTTCTGCCTCCACGCTGGCTCGCTTGATGAGTTGGCGATGCTCCGAGATCATTGAGGGGATTGAAGATCTGAATCACCATTATTGTTGAAAATAGGATTTTCAAAAAATGAATCTCTTCTTTCATTTGAAATATCCGAGGTTGGAGAAGATTCTTTTGAAGATTGAGTATCAGAAGAGTCTTTTGTCATTTCATTATCAGATGAATCAGAAGAACTATTTGATAAAGAGATGTCTTCTGGAGAAACAAAGTCTTTTTCAAACCAAAATGTTTGTTTTGACTTGTTCAACTTACCTTTACCCTTAGTGTTTTTCTTCTCTAAACGAATAAGGAGATGATTAATCTCGTCTAAACTATTACTTTCAGTTTCATAAAAAATTACATCTCTAATGACAATGAATTTTCCATCTGAAAGAAATCTATACCTTTTCTTTTCATCAGAGTATCCAATGATGGTACACTTCATACTTTGGTTTTCTAATTTAGTCCTCTTTTCCTTAGGAACCAAAGCATAACATGTTGAGCCAAAAATGTAAAGTTACTCCTCGTTACGGCGACAACCTCTTATAACAAGTGCAATTTTTATTTTTTTTGTGTGTCTGTGTGCGCGTGTGTACAAGGATAATAAATACACTCATTTCTGCGTCGCCATATGACGATGAACATGATGCATGTAACGCGATGACAACATAGAGATATAAGACGCACATAAACCTCTACAAGCAAGGAACGACAATCAACAGACAATAATAAGACTGACTACTCGCCTGTCCTACCCTGCAATGGTTAGAACCTCCAAGACACATAAGCAACGCTCAAGCCCAGGTTCCCATCGATTTTAACCATTTAAGGTCTCAGGGCTGGCGACTGTTCTGAGGAACATGGAGGTGTCTACATCCCACCCGACACAAGCAGACCAAGCACACAGAAGGTTTATCAACCAAGTACAACATTATTTACAATGAACAACAACCCTCATTTACTAACTCAGAATAATCTATTCTACTTAAATCAAGAACATTACACCATATATGATTATTAATAACAATAAAAATTACAATAACGCTACCATGGAATAATAAACACATTACATGTATATCACATTGACCTTGCAGAAATAACAATCACCTTACACATTATGTGATATCTATAAAAATAAAACTACAATATCTTTTCCATAAAATGACAACACCATTTCATTTTAAGTCACAATAGCCTTGCAAGAATAACATTCACATTACAGGACAATGACCATTAAATAAAGCCAGTAAGGAAATTAATAAAGCCATAGTCATAACATACATGGTGATCGAGCAAAGGTATAAGATCTAATTAGGAAAACATTTCCTGTCCCTCGCGTCCAATATTCAATATTTAAAATGGATACATTGAGAATACTCGAAAAATCAGATATCAACATCTTCATTACTTGTTTCAGTTGTCATATTTTGTTATTGGTTATTATGACAATTTAATTAAATTAAGAGGTTAGACATGGCGAATACCCCTGTAGATTGGGTACAATGCTCTGCATATCGAATTCCCTCTGCATCAAATTTATGTACCAATGCCTCCTTGTACGGCATAAATATTGATTTATGAGAATAAGAGATCCTCCTCGTAGAGGTATTTAATATTTAATTTCTGTATAGGAGTTTAAGTTCTGCGATAATTTTGGGTAAACAATCTCGGCCTGACAACATGGACAGTGCGTCTGACTGTACAACAATTCAAGAGTTGATCAAGGCGTACAGTTCTATCATGATGTACAGAGCGATCAGGGGGGGGTTAGAGAATTTACCCAACAACTACGCCACAAAAATTTGTTGGACGCAGGTGC
The DNA here is from genome assembly GCA_009831015.1 of Picea engelmannii. Lineage (NCBI taxonomy): Eukaryota > Viridiplantae > Streptophyta > Pinopsida > Pinales > Pinaceae > Picea > Picea engelmannii. The sequence continues at coordinate 835,041 of ML783830.1, forward strand.
AGTCTCAGCATTGACACTGGTCCAGGGCGATCGATACCTCACACAAGAGATAGCTGGGGATGGTAAAAAGAAAAAAAAAACAAGGACAAGGAATTAAATTCGACCGGCCTCCCCTTTAATAGGTAAAGGAGATCAAGGAACTCTTTTCTTCAGAAATTAATAAAGGAAAATGGTGGTATCACTTGGAGCGGATGATCACGTGGATACCAGAAATCGGGAAGGACGCACAGCTTGAAATGAATGCGAATTTACTCAGGATAAAACCCAACCCTTAGCCAAGAGAAATGACAAGGAGAACACTCTGGAATCCTGACCGCTACCTCAAAAAAAACTACCAGGGAACTCAGGTGGAATTGCAGAAGAATAAAATTTTAAGGGCAGGAAGGAAGAATCGCCCATGCACAATCGAGGTTAATGTAGGAGTTAAGGCCATTGTTATCAGGTTATCAATCAAATTCCAGAAACAAACTCAGTACCTCCTTCAAAAATGAAAACGCCAATTATCATGACTCCTACCACTGGCATTTAAATATCAGTCGTGACATCCCAGGGAAACAATGGCCACTGCGCTATAAACTACCATTCGCTAGGAATATGGACATCAAATTCATGGGTTGAAAGACAAGTAAGAATGCGCTGTTGAAAGAAAAACTCTGAATTTGTCAATTAAGAATATAATCGCTATCATACCAGCGAAGCACCTTGCCAGAAATATAAATCAAAATTGTCATTAAATATAAATCGTCGACTGACGCAAATATATAAAATCGCCATTCTAACAAGGGAGTTCAGTGCTTAGGGCAGTAGCTATCATGGTTCACTAATAACTTGCTTTTATAGAGGAAACCGTTGTGATAACACATTAATAATTTAAAAGCGAAGATGTCACATCCAGGAATATGTAGCCACAAAGAGTAATGCAGAGGGTTAAGGATCCCCACCATGAGACAGTAAAACCCCACCCAGAAAACTGACCCAAAAACTTTAGACAATCGACGAATGGGCAAGGGCTCAAGACAGAAATATTCCATTTACAATCCACATACAGATCAAGCATAGGTTACTAATGCATTCTATTCTACAAAATAAAATAACATACCGTTGCCTTGTTGTCTGGCTCGAATGGCGTCTGCGTGCTCCTTGCCGCTCCTGCTCATTGACCGTCGAGACTACACCGGTACCTCCCAGCCAATTTCTAGGGGTACTCTGCTTCACCCTTATCCCCCCGAGCCGCAAAGGGGCCACACACTATCCAAATGGTACGTCTAGCTCCCAGCTCACCTCGCAAGGCCGAGCTACCACTCCTATCCGAGCTGGGAAATCCCAACTCCCCACAAGTAATCAGTCAAGTCACAAATCTGACAACATAACGTTACGCTAACAATCGATCCCCTTCTTCCTCATATTCCCTTTCTTTTATAGAGTTTTTGGAACCTCCAACTTTCCCTAACTCACATTTAAATTAAGTTTTAATAAAAATATTCTAAATATTCTCCTTCGCACAAGTGTCATCCATCCCCCCTCTTTCCTCCAATAAATAATTTCTTTAAATTTATTAAATGTCTAATTTCCCTCACCCACCTAGAGTTGCTCCTAAATTTACTCCTAAGTGTTCCTAGATTCCCTCACAGGTTTAAATACTTTCCCTAAAATGAAGTTGTTAATTCAGTTCGAAATTAGAAGGTTCTTAATTGCAGATTCCTTACTATGTTGACCTCGCTTTTTACCATAAGTTCCCCTCTTTCCCTTATTATGTTTCCCCCAGTCTTAGTTTCCTAATTTTTATTTTTTCCTTCTTTCCCCTTTTTAATAAAGCCAAAATGGCAGTTGCGCTATTTAATCTTTTCCTTTTATTATTAATTTAATATCTTTTTATACTTTCACAAGTTAAGAATTAATTTCTTCTTTGCAATTTTTAAATCCACTAGTTTTAATTAAATTCTTACTCTCTTCATTTACCCCAAGAATTTATGAAGACTAAAACTATTACTTAAGGGGTTTTTTTTTTGTTTAAATTTTTATTTTTTATTTTTATAGGGTCTTTTTCTTAAGGTTAAACAAAATTTTACCCTAGAGAAGTTTTAGACTTAGGACTTAGATTCTGTACTGGGCAACAATTATTTAGGGAAGTGTTTTAAGAATTTCTTAATGTGTTAAAAGTCTTAGGGCCATCTAGGTTTGTTCCTTCATCAACATCAATGCGACGTGCCCTTCAGGACGCACCACATGCTCCAAGGGTGCCACTCACCTCATTCGTTTCTTTTGCGCGACGTGCCCTTTAGGATGCATCACGTGCTCCAAGGGTGCCACTCGCTTCTTGTGTTTCTTTTGCGCGACGTGCCCTTCAGGATGCACCACATGCTCCAAGGGTGCCACTCGCCAACTTGACTGATTGGTAGACATCAATAACCCCTAGAGTCAACACTCTGCCAGGTCAACCTGTGGGAAACTAAGGGCTTCTAAGAAATAAGGCCCTCGCCTTATTGCGCGCCCCTTAGAATCATCGTGAGCGACTGTCGCAGTCTACCCTCATGGCATTGTGGATCCTCTCGAACTAGTTAATCGTTAACCTACAGTTTGAGCCACGGCGGGAGTGCTAGTAGGCTATGGCAGGGATGTTGTCCACACCTCTCCCTCAACCTCTCTGGAAATCGTGTGTGTGGCCCCTTTACTCCATATGTGAGTCTGGTCGGCAAGCTATCGTCAGCCTGCATCATCAACAAACGTGCCAGAACATGTCCACATCATATCATCAAATCAGTGAAATGTCACAGTAAATAAATCAACCCAAATAGCACACTCCCTAACTCAATCTGGAGTCCAAGGGGTTCCATCAATGCCTCTGCATCCTCAAGGTCCAAAACCCTGTACACTCAATAAGACAGAGTCAATAGCACCTATCTAAGTCAAAGCAGTAAAACATCCTGTCATCTATCATAACGCATCATAATCAAGGATGATAGTTTTAATATCATAATAGTCCAAATCACTTGCGAGCAAGTGTCCTCAAAGAATAAGATTTCTCAGTGCACCAGAGCAGGATGTTACATACACCCCCTCTTGGTCTAAACTTCGTTCCAAAGTTTCATAGTATAGATGCCAAAATAAATGTATCACAGTATCATAAGTCTATCTATCAAACAAAAATGGAAACTACTGGCACATATCATATGCGTCATCCCAGGTCGCCGAGTGCGGACTATAACTGTCCCACTGAAACTTGACCTGATCTATCGTCGTAACTGTCGAATGCGATGATCTAAGATGCGGACCGGCTCAGCTGTGAGCACTCCCTCGTATGATACCTACAAGGAACTCATGTCAATCACATGTGTAGGATCACTAATATAATGTCTCAAAACAGATACATGAAAAACATCATGCATACGCCTCAAAGAATCAGGTAAGGCTAGTCGATAGGCCACGGGCCCCTTTCTCTCCACAATCTTGAAAGGTCCTACGAACCTAGGAGAGATTTTATCTCCCTTTCCAAACTTGATCGAACTCTTATGCGGTTTAACCCGCAAGAAGACTCGACCGCCGACCTCATAACTATGGTCGACTCAGTGCGCATCGGCATAACTCTTCTGTCAATCCTGCGCTTCTTTAATTCTTTGTATTATGGTTTTCATTTGGTCTTCCATTTCTTGGATCGCTTCTGGTCCCACCAGGACCCTATCCTCAAGTCGATCCCAACTCAAAGGCATCTGACACGGTCGCCCGTACAGAAACTCGAAAGGCGCCATCTTAATGGTGCTCTGGTAACTATTGTTGTAAGCGAACTCTACTAGTGGCAAGAATTCTTCCCAACACTTTTGTTGGTCCATCACATACATGCGCAACATGTCTTCCAAGGTTTGGTTCATTCGTTCGGTCTGTCCGTCAGTCTCTAGGTGATATGCAGTACTAAAGTTATGTTGAGTTCCTAAGGCCTCTTGGAAACTCATCCAAAATCGTCCAGTAAACATCGATCCTCGATCGGATATAATTATCTTAGGCACACCATGCAGCCTCACAATCTCACTGATGAAAACTCTAGCTATGTCAGGTGCCTGATACGTCGTACACATAGGAATAAAGTGAGCACTCTTCATCAGAGTGTCTACTACTACGAGAATCGAGTCATGTCTCCTTGCCGTCAGTGGAAATCCAACAATAAAATCCATCGAAATAACTTCCTATTTTGATTCTGGAATGGCATGTGGTTGTAGTAATCCTGTCGGGTGTCTGTGTTCAGCCTTTACCTGCTGACACTCTAGACATCTAGCCACATAGTTGACTATGTCGGCCTTCATTCCCCTCCAGAAGAATAAGGGTTTAAGATCTGCCCTCATCTTCGTGACTCCTGGGTGTGCCATGTAAACTGCTCTATGAGCCTCGCTCAGGATCAACATCCTCAACTCGTCGTTGGGCGGTACGTAAATCCGACCTTTAAACCTCAATAAACCATAGCTATCAAAAGAAAATCCCTCATATCGTGGTACCATCATTATGTTTTGTTCGATAAAACCCTCAACCTCTTTGTACTATTTGTCGTCATGCTGTAAGGTGAGAATTTTCTCCCATAAATTCGTCTGAAGAGGCAACACCGAAAAGATGTGTGGCCTCTGACTCAAAGCATCTGCCACTCGGTTCATCGTTCCCTTTATGTAAGTAATCTCAAAGTCGTACTCGCTAAGCAATTCCGACCAACGTCGTTGTCACGCGTTCAGGTCGCTTTGCGTAAAAATGTGTTGTAGTCCACAATGATCAGTCTTTAGTTCAAATTTTTTTCCAATGAGGTAGTGTCTCCAAACCTTCAAGGCATATACAATGGCTAATAACTCCAAATCATGCGTCACATAGTTTTCCTCGTGCCTTCTCAGTTTCCTCGAAATGTAAGCAATCACTTGTCTGTCTTGCATCAAGACTCCGCCTAAACCTTCCTTGGATGAGCCTGTGCATACCAAGAAGTCCGCGTCCATGTTAGTGACCTTTAGTATCGGCATTGTTTTTAACAACTCCTTAAGCCTCCGAAATGTTTCCGCGCATTTCTCGGTCCAAACAAACTTCTTGTTTTTCTTCTGCAATTCCATGATCGGATTTGCTATCTTCGAAAATCCCTCAACAAACCGTCGATAGTATCCTGCTAAACCCATAAAGCTATGCATTTCTATGACATTCGTCGGCGCAGGCCAATCCATAATAGCCTCAACCTTGGTTGGATCCACGGCGATGCCTTCGCCGGAAATGACATGCCCTAAGTAGTGAATCTTCGATTGATAAAAAGAGCATTTGGACAGTTTCCCATACAGTTTGTGCTCTCGCAGACATTGTAGTACCAAGCGCAAGTGCTCGTCATGCTCCTCTGTCGTACGAGAGTAAATAAAAATATTGTCAATGAACACTTGGAAAAACTTGTCCAAGTACTCGCGGAACACCCCATTCATCAAACTCATAAATACTCCTGGGGCGTTTGTCAGTCCAAACGGTAAGATAGTAAACTCGTAGTGTCCAAAACTCGTCTTAAAGGCGGTCTTAGGGATGTCATCCTCCTTGATCCGCAACTGGTGATACCCTGATCGCAAATCAATCTTGGAGAACACTGTCGCACCCTTCATTTGATCGAACAGATCATCAATTCTTGGTAAGGGATACTGATTCTTGATCGTAGCCTTGTTCAGTTGATGATAGTCAATGCAAAGCCTCCACGATCCGTCCTTCTTTCGTATGAAAATAACAGATGCACCCCACGGTGACACACTAGGATTTATCAGTCCTAGGTCCAATAACTCCTTCAGTTGCATTTTCAACTCTTGCAACTCTGGGGTCGACATACGATAAGGTGTTCTTGCTATCAATTCGGTCCTCGGTTTCAGATCTATGGTAAACTCCAATTCCCTTTCTGGTGGCATCCCAGGTAACTCCTCTGGAAATACGTCCGCAAACTCCTTCACCACCGGAAGGTGTTCTAGACCTTCCACTACTCCCTTTTCGTTTAGCACAAGGATTGCATAAAGCTTGCACCCCTTGTGCATAGTCTTCTGTAACTGTAAGGAAGTGACGAACCTCAGGGAAACTCCCTGGTTCCATCCTACAATCACACGTCTTTGTCCCTCATCATTGATCAGCTCAACTGTTTTGTCTTACAGTTGAGTATCACCTCATGCGATTCCAACCAATCCATACCAATCACGACGTCATAAGATCCTAATATTGTGATGTACAAGTTGACCCTCGTGACAGCCCGTAACTTTTCCTCCAACCTTCTGTTTGGCTCTCGAAGCCATTTCTACGAAGCTAAACTCGTCCTGCTTGACTGCCTTAACCTTAATCCTTTTTAGCGCTGCACCAGAAATAAAACTCTCAGTAGCACCGGGATCAATCAAAATACTAAGGGTTTGGTCAGCGACAGTACCTGTTGTCTCGAGCATAGCCGACTGGTGCTCTCCCTGGCGGTTATTCACCGCTGCATGAATCCGATGGGCCTTGCCCATATCTCCCACTGTAGTGGGTCTGGCTGATCCAGACGCTCTGGTCCTCTCCACAGGATAGTCGCACTGGTAGTGTGGCTCCCCACACGTCCAACACCCCTTCTTCGGCCCAGTAGTCCTGGTACCCAAAGTAGAAGATGATGGCCCACCGGCTTGGAAACATGGTCTTTTCTGCTGAACAGGCCTAAACTGTTGCGGCTATGGGAAACACTATTGCTGATGCTATGGTCCCCGATAAGGTGTCCGCTGCTGAGGCGGTGGTCATCGGGGTGTAGTGAAAGTGGATCCCCTCTGGAAGCCACGATATCCCGGCATATGTCTTGCTAGTGTCTGATGTTGCGGTGTTCCAGATGAACCTTGCCCTGCTAGTCTCGCTGGAGTCCTGGTTTGACCCCCACTGATAAGCTCCTCCTCTGCTATGAGGGCCTTTTGGACGACATCGTGCAAGGTTTGAGGCATCAAGATCCTAACCTTTGCACGCAGGCTACCGTTAAGGCCAAACACGAACCTGTTGACCTTCAGCTTCTCAGTGTTAAGGTGTAGAGCATACCGAAGAAGCTCCATAAAACATGCCTCGTACTCGGGCACCGTACGACCTCCCTGTCGTAAGGCGTTGAACTCATTGAGCTGACACTCAATGAATTCCTCGGAAAGGTACCTCTCTCAGAACCGTTCCTCGAACAGTACCCATGACACATCTTCAACGGCCATGTTCAGCTGCAGTAGGAGTGTCTTCCACCATAGAAGAGCACTCCCCTTTAGTTGAAAGACCGCCATGCAGACCTTCATGTTGGAGGTATAGTCGCGAAGTGCGAAGAACATCGCCATGTTCTCCAACCATGCCTCGGCGGCAGCGCAGTCTGGGGCACCAAAGAACTTGGGAAATTTGACCTTCTCGAGTTCACGGTGAATGCTAACAGTAACGGCCAGTGCGCACGGCAGAACCTCAGCGGGTGTCGGCGCCCTAGCCTCATTTCTATCCAAGCGGCTGATCAGTGCCTCGGACATGCGCTGAAAGGATCTCATCATCCTGACCACGTCTCCAACTTCTATCTGCTCCTGTCCGAGAACCTGCTCGCCTCTCTGGGGGTTAGACCCCTTAGGCGTGGATGCTACTGGAGGCGTCACGCCTCCTCCCCTAGCACCCCATCGTCTGCCTCCGCGACGTCCTCTAACCATGATTACCTGCACGCCCACAATCAACTCGATTAGCAACAGTATAATCAAATCAAATCATGTCATGAAAGCCGTAGAGAATCCCAAGTCGCGGGTCGAACCCACCCTGATACCATATGTAACGTTACTCCTCGTTACGGCGACAACCTCTTATAACAAGTGCAAAAATTTATTTATTTTTTTTTATTTTTTTTTGGTATGTGTGTGTGTGCGCATGTGTACAAGGATAATAAATACACTCATTTCTGCGTCGCCATATGATGACAAACATGACGCATGTAACGCGATGACAACATAGAGATCTAAGACGCACATAAATCTCTGCAAGCAAGGAATGACAATCAACAGACAATAATAAGACTGACTACCCACCCATCCTACCCTGCAATGATTAGGACCTCCAAGACACATAAGAAACGCTCAAGCCCAGGTTCCCATCGATTTTAACCATTTAAGGTCTCAGGGCTGGCGACTGTTCTGAGGAACATGGAGGTGTTTACATCCCACCCGACACAAGCAGACCAAGCACACGGAAGGTTTATCAACCAAGTACAACATTATTTACAATGAACAACAACCCTCATTTACTAACTCAGAATAATCTATTGTACTTAAATCAAGGACATTACACCATATATGATTATTAATAACAATAAAAATTACAATAACGCTGCCATGGAATAATAAACACATTACATGTATATCACATTAACCTTGCAGAAATAACAATCACCTTACACATTATGTGATATCTATAAAAATAAAACTACAATATCATTTCCATAAAATGACAACACCATTTCATTTTAAGTCACAATAGCCTTGCAAGAATAACATTCACATTACAGGACAATGACCATTAAATAAAGCCAGTAAGGAAATTAACACAACTTATCCTAACCTCCATCACGAGCCGTGCAATGCATGTCTAATGTGCATAAAAACATCCAGGGATACTCTAAATCAAGGTTTAAGGACATTAACAACAGGTTCGAAATTAAGGCATTCGCTGGTGGTTAAGGGTAATGTCTCTGGCATTACTACTGGTTTGTTGGGCTTCGCGTAGAATTTCATTACCGTATAATAACAACAACCGTACATTATATCACAATGTCCTTGCCATAATTTACCATTATAATACATCTTATATGTTAGAGAATAACCACAAATAACAATAACTCTTACCATACCTGATAACCACTTTACTTTTTATGTTACGAAAATCTTGCAAATAAATTACAATTACCATAAAACAAATAACGTTAACCCTTTTTTTTTTTTTAAACCTTACCAAATCAATAGTATCAACTTTAAACATTTATTACATTAGTTTTACCATGAACAAAATAGCCTTGAACAGTAGCATTACCCTAGATATTAGCCTCAACCATAACATTCATTACATAATTGTACTGCAATTTTTCATCAGCATACTTTATAATACCTGAATTGTTTTTTGTAAATTGAAGGCCTTTTTCAATCATTCTCCTCATTATCATTAATTGTGAGGAATGGTGTGATCAAGGACTACTTTTGCAAGTGTAGAATGAGGTTAATAAAGCCACAGTCATAACATACACGGTGATCGAGCAAAGGTATAAGATCTAATTAGGAAAACATTTCCTGTCCCTTGCGTCCAATATTCAATATTTAAAATGGATACATTGAGAATACTTGAAAAATTGGATATCAATATCTTCATTACTTGTTTCGGTTGTCATATTTTGTTATTGGTTATTATGACAATTTAATTAAATTAAGAGGTTAGACATGGCGACTACCCCTGTAGCTTGGGTACAATGCTCTGCATATCGAATGCCCTCTGCATAAAATTTTTGTACCAATGCCTCCTTGTACGGCATAAATATTGATTTATGAGAATAAGAGATCCTCCTCGTAGAGGTATTTAATATTTAATTTCTGTACAGGAGTTTAAGTTCTGCGATAACTTTGGGTAAACAATCTCGGCCTGACAACATGGACAGTGCGTCTAACTGTACAACAATTCAGGAGTTGATCAAGGCGTACAATGCTATCACGATGTACAGAACGATCAGGGGGGGGTTAGAGAATTTACCCAACAACTACGCCACAAAAATTTGTTGGCCACAGGTGCAGTCTCAGCATTGATGCCAATCTAGGGCGATCGATACCTCACGCGAGAGACAGCTGGGGATGGTAAAAAGAAAAAAAAACAAGGACAAGGAATTAAATTCGACCAGTTTCCCCTTTAATAGGTAAAGGAGATCAGGGAACTCTTCACTTCAGAAATTAATAAAGGCAAACGGTGGTATCACTTGGAGCAGATGATCACGCGGATACCAAAAATCAGGAAGGATGCACAGCTTGAAATGAACGCGAATTTACTCAGGATAAAACCCAACCCTTAGCCAAGAGAAATGACAAGGAGAACGCTCTGGAATCCTGACCGCTACCTCAAAAAAAACTACCAGGGAACTCAGGTGGAAGTGCAGAAGAATAAAATTTTAAGGGCAGGAAGGAAGAATCGCCCATGCACAATCGGGGTTAATGTAGGAGTTAAGGCCATTGTTATCAGGTTATCAATCAAATTCTAGAAACAAACTCAGTACCCCCTTCAAAAACGAAAATGCCAATGATCATGACACCTACCACTGGCATTTAAATATCAGTCGCGGCACCCAGCGAAACAATGGCCACTGCACTATAAACTACCATTCGCTAGGAATATGGACATCAAATTCGTGGGTTGAAAGACAAGTAAGAATGCGTTGTTGAAAGAAAAACTCTAAATTTGTCAATTAAGAATATAATCGTTGCCATACCAGCGAAGCACCTCGCCAGAAATATAAATCAAAATTGTCATTAAATATAAATCGCCGACTAACCCAAATATATAAAATCACCATTCTAACAAGGGAGTTCAATGCTTAGGGCAGTAGCTATCATGGTTCACTGATAGCTTGCTTTTATAGAGGAAACCGCTGTGATAACACATTAATAATTTAAAAGTGAAGATGTCACATCCAGGAATATGTAGCCACGAAGAGTAACGCAGAGGCTTAAGGATCCCCACCATGAGACAGTAAAACCCCACCCAGGAAACTGACCCAAAAACTTTAGGCAATCGACGAATGGGCAAGGGCTCAAGACAAAAATCTTGAATTTACAATCCACATACAGATCAAGCATAGGTTACTAATGAATTCTATTCTACAAAATAAAATAACATACCATTGCCTTGTTGCCTGCCTCGAATGGTGTCCGCGCGCTCTTTGTCGCTCCTGCTCGCCGACCGTTGAGACTACACCAGTACCTCCCAGCCAATCGCTAGGGGTACTCTGCTTCCCCCTTAGCCCCCCCAGCCGCAAAGGGGCCACACACTATCCATATGGTACGTCTAGCTCCTAGCTCACCTCGCAAGGCTAAGCTACCACTCCTATCCGAGATGGGAAATCCCAACTCCCCACAAGTAATCATTCAAGTCACAAATCCGACAGCGTAACGTTACGCTAACAGCCGATCCCCTTCTTTCTCATCTTCCCTTTCTTTTATAGAGTTTTTGGAACCTCCAACTTTCCCTAACTCACATTTAAATTAAGTTTTAATAAAAATATTCTAAATATTCTCCTTCGCACAAGTGTCGCCCATCCCCCCTCTTTCCTCCAATAAATAATTTCTTTAAATTTATTAAATGTCTAATTTCCCTCACCCACCTAGAGTTGCTCCTAAATTTACTCCTAGGTGTTCCCAGATTCCCTCACAGGTTTAAATACTTTCCTTAAAATGAAGTTGCTAATTCAGTTCGAAATTAGAAGGTTCTTAATTGCAGATTCCTTACTATGTTGACCTCGCTTTTTCCCATAAGTTCCCCTCTTTCCCTTATTATGTTTCCCCCATTCTTAGTTTCCTAATTTTTATTTTTCCCTTCTTTCCCCTTTTTAATAAAGCCAAAATAGCAGTTGCGCTATTTAATATTTTCCTTTTATTATTAATTTAATATCTTTTTATACTTTCACAAGTTAAGAATTAATTTCTTCTTTGCAATTTTTAAATCCACTAGTTTTAATTAAATTCTTACTCTCTTCATTTACCCCAAGAATTTATGAAGACTAAAACT
>ML783831.1:12757-35497 GCA_009831015.1 Picea engelmannii
CTCTCTCTCAAAACTCTAGGACCTCAAACACTCTTAACTTAGATAATAAAAACCATCAGCTCCAAGCGGCATATGTCCTGGATTTTTTCAAACAATTTATATTTAAAGGTGGGCGAAGTGGTGAATTAGAAGAAAAAAAACACAAAAATAGTAGGCACCATAGAGAATGAATCTTATAGCTTATGGAAATATAACAACGTGTTGAGAAATTAAGAATTCAATAGTTCTAACACATATAATGAATCATTAAAACATTCTTCAAATAGTTAAACATATTCAGATATTCAAATGCATGGAAGTGCCCTCTAGATATCATTTAAACATGTGAAGAAATGACAAGAAATGGTCATTTGTTAAGAGGAACTCACTTCTATGTCATAGCCATACACCACAAAGTTACATTGAATATGTTGCATAACTTGTTTCTTGAGATTTTATTAATGGGGATATGATATAAGAATCCAAATGAGAGGGGTGGATTTTACAAGAAAACATACACAAAAAGAGAAATTACAGATTGAAACATAACGTAGGGGATGAATATCATGAAGGATGTTGCCTTTATTACATGTCTATGCCTGAGGATTGTGTTCAACAACTTTAGTTGTAAGAAAATATTAAATTACCTAAAGTTTCGACCATCAGAATTAGCTCCTTATCTTTCTTTATATATGTATTCATTTGTGAGAAAAATGTTCATTTAATCCAATATTCTTCTTGAAACTAAATACAACTTGTCAATTTCTTGATACCACCTCTAGTTTTCCAACTGATTTTACCAGGTAAGCACATTTTTACCACTAGAGTTAACTTGTTGACTTTGTTTTGGGGTGTGATCTCTTTTTCCAATTGAGATTATGTCTAGATTCTTCTAGGTGGATCAATTGGACCCTTGAATACTATGTTGGACATCCTTAACCTATGAACAATCTAAGCTCTTGGTTGGGTGGAAGAACATTCAAATATTTCCTCTCAGCCCCCACCACTCATCAATGTAGAGTACCATTGACCAAATCTTTGAATCCTCTACCTCAATATTCTATAGAGAGATGGTCAATTGATGCAACTCCACCTTAGGGTATATTCCTAAATGTCCCTCTACTCTTTCAAATTTGGGATAATGATACCAAAGAAGGACATTACTTCCTTTGTGAATTGCAGAACACACCCTCCAGACATCTATATCCATGATGGATGATATTATTCTCCTGAGAGGAGAGATTGAGTAGATTTCTCATCTTCTAAGACACCTCACATCTGAGTAACTCATCTTTAGAAGCTAAATTAATCATAGATTGGCTCCTTCTGTTCCTTTGAATTTGACTTATAATATCTCGACATGTGTTGATGAAGACAACTAATAGAGAAAAATGATTTGCTACACCCGACATCATATTCTGCGATCCGTGACTTGCGCGGGTGTGCATTTGTAGGAAATGATTATTGTCCTCTATCAATTGTAGGTAATGGTATAATTATTGGTGAAATGACCCAAACGCGAGGCCAAGTGTCTTGTTGTATGTCATTTTATCCCTAACTGATTTGGTGCATCGTGATTGTATCCCTCACCCATTTGAAATATTCTTCCACATTCCTTTTTATTAACATGCATCATCTTCCCAATGTCTTAGTTATTTTGAAATTTTGGGAGGAGGAATGCAATTTTGAGTGATGTCATGTTGACATCATCATGGCCCCACAGACACATGGAAACTTCATATTGGTCCATGTCAGAGATTATCTAGCTCTAGGTTCAGTCTACATGTAGTTGAGTTCGATATGCTGACCAAAGTCTCTAATGGGCCCTCTCTATACAAGTGGAAATATCATAGTAGCTCTGAAAGGTGTCCTATTGGTGCACCATGTTGTCTTTGATCCCTTTGAGTCTCATAGGTGGATTGTTGTGTTGGGTCCAAGTTTCATTGAGTGGTTGGACATGTGTGTTGTTGATAATGATCGGGAAGGTGGTTAGGAAAACTCTGGAATACTACTATCATGACCCAATGATAGTGGTTTATCCTTCCATGCTCTTGTTAGGAAAAACCATTTACCTCACAACCTGTGTCTCCTCAAACCACCATCGCACCACTTATGTGTGCTATTTCTCATGCAATTTTCTGATGCGACATTGATCACCCACCATAGATCCACCTCGTTTGTAATCGATGGATGATTGAGCCCCGCACCTTTTCTAGCACTTAGTTCCTAGGCCCTGGTCCCATGATAGTTGTTTGAAATGGGCTTAAGTATTTTAGGAGCACAATTAGCCATGTTTTATCTCATAATAAGATCCTAGCTGCTTAAAAAATTTCCTTGGGTTCCTAGGGAATGATTTTTTCTATTGATTTCTCTAGGGTGCCCCAAAATATGATAGCTCTTTCGATCTAGGAGCTCTGTAATCTCTCCTTCTTCCTCTATTTTTCCCAATTTCATCCTTATAATCTTTGAACAAACTGCATATTGGTGACTGGGTCAAATTTGGTACTAATAAGTTCTATGAATCTTTTGACATCTTCATCCATAGTGAGCTTCCCCAACTTATGTTTATGGAACTCCCTGATCTTTCTATCATAATATCTTTTAGATATATATGTTTTCCTAAACTACTTCTTGAATTGGTTCCAGGTCAACTTATTTTCATTGATCCCTTTGACATTCTTAAGGTCTTCCCACCATATAGAAGCTCCCCCATTTAACTTAAATATGGCTACTCTTTTCTTCATATTCCTAGAGTATTTGTGCACTCATAAATATTTATTCAATCCTAGGAGCCATGCTTCTACTTCCTCACCCTTCTTGATTTCCCCATCAAATGTGGGCGGATTTTTCTTCTTAAATTCCTCATATAGGGAACCCTTGGAGTGCATCTTTCTCATTTTTTTATAGGTACCTGAACTAGTCTCATTGCTAGATAGTATTTTGGAAGTGGCATTCCTCTCATTGGAGGAATTTGTTGAATACTCTTCACCATATGTGTCTTTCTTGGAATTCCTATGACTTATCCTTGAGGAATTTTTCCTTATGTTGTTGAGTGTTGGCCCGTGATTTTGGATTTTTGTTGGGATTTTTAGTTTCGCAAAGTGATTCCTTTGTTCATTGATGGTAGTTTCCCCTTGCTACAAATTCCTTTGTATTTCATACAAGCTTTGTAGAAATATTGCATTCATCCTTGTTTTCTCCTCTTGTGCTCTAATTAGCTTCTCATTATCATCTTGGTAGCTATGATGTTCATCCTTTAGACATATCACTATCCATACCAAGTATGGAGAAGTTTATATAACCATCGTATCATTTGATTCCTCATCTCTGACTTGTGAGGTTTCTTCTATGCTATCATGTAACATTTTGTATTTATTTCCTTCACTTTAATGTTGTAATACCCCAGTTTTGAGTCCCCGTATTTATAATTTATTTTGTTTATAATGTTGAAAGGATGGAGTGTCTATAAAGTTGAAAGGTTGGAGTTCCTAGAAATGTAATACTTTGAATATATTAATAAAAATACATGGTTGGATGAAATACGAACAAGGACAGAGATAGAGGGCTATGACTCCATGAGAGAGGGGGATAAAGGAGCTAAGTATTTTAATTATGTTTTAATTACCCATCTTGGTATTACGTGGGAAAAGTGGTTACATGAGCTTCTTAAGTAATTCCACATGGTGCTTAATTGCATGTAATTATATAAACCCCTCTTTTGGGTTGTTTGCGGGTTAATCACTCATTTTAATTATTCACCATTGATTGTTGCTTGTCCATTATTCCTCATTCATTCTTACTCTTGGTTTGGGCATGGAAAATCATTTATGGGGAGAGTCTTGTTGGTGGTAAGTAACTATTAATTATTCTAGAAAGGAAGCAATGCTTGTGTGCATGAGAATTATTGTAGTTGTGAAGGAACTATCCATATTTGAGAATCCTTAGAGTTTCCATCATTGCATTTTATTGACCAGTAGCACTGGAGCACTAGAAAAGAAGTGGAACAACTTGAGGGTTTGCATTGCAGAGAAAGGAATTCATTTCTTTAGGTTCTGCAAGCTAAAGGGGAAGAGAAATCGTAAATTGGTTTTGATGTGTGGTTGAGAAAATTATGAGAGCTTGGTAGTTGGTTGTGTGTTAGAGTCGGCCTAGGACCTGTCCTTGTGGATTCATAGCCCCATCAGGGGTGAACGTTTGTTGATATTTGGAACAACAATGTGTGTGGTTGGGAAGAATGTCAAACATCTGCAACCAATTGGTGAATGGTTAATTTAACGATAAGTGCTCTCTTTGTTTTTTGTGCAATTTATACTCCATTATGTATTTATTATCTCTAAGATGTATTTATATTGTGCATTCTTGTTGATTTTGTTTTACATGGAATGTTAGTTAATTATTTCATAATTTATCATGCTTCTTGATTATTGCATGTGCTGGTATTATGTTTCTTGATTAATTAAAGTTTGGTAACATAAATTTGAATTTTCCCAAGAAGGAACATTGATAGATACTTGAGAAATGGGCACATGACATATTGGCATTCAGATTTATTCTGCAATGAAGTGACCTAGAATGGTCATATGGGCATGTCACAAATTGGTATTAGAGTATCGGTTACAATTCTTGGGCCAATTTGTGGGTTGAAAATTTTGTGATTTTTTGTAGAGGCTAAGCTTTAAGTAATATAAATGGGTTTAGCATGGTAATCATTGGCCATTAGTAGAATTTGTTGTCCAAATTTTTTTGATCGGGGTTCTTAGAGGTTACAACAAAGGTAACATTGTAGTCCAATAGCACTGGAATATTCAACCTTCCACAAGGGAAGGATCTCACTTGAAGTGTTTCCAAGACTTGTGTATAATAAGGTGAGTTTACAAGGACACACCATCAGATCTAATGTATTACAAGGAAGATTCATAATTAAATGTGAAAGATCATATCATTAGAAGTCTAAACCAAGTTATCCATTCAATAATCCATGTTGCACAGCATAAAGATAAGTGCATACATCAAAAAATATCGTTAAACAATATTGCAACTAGAAACTACAAAAAATCACATAGGTCTCGTAAAAGAAATATCATGCATTCAATATAATAACAAATTTTTGGATGCCCAAATAATCCATTTTGTATTATCATATCACATGCTGGCATACATGGAGTATTTATTTCATATCAATACTTATACACCATAACCATTACAAAAGAATAATAAGAATCAAGAAACAATAGTCTAACAAGTCTCAATAATAATGTCAGATATCATACTTAGCTCTCTTACCTAACAATTAGGAAAAAACAGAAACAATAATATCTAAGAAAAAACAGTAGAGAAAATAAGCAATTATCCCTTTCCCATCAGATTTCCCCCAATTTGTATCATTTCCTTGGTTTCTTCTTGATTCCGCTTATATGGTTTCTTGAATCAGTTTTTGTTGCTTTCCCGCTTTGTCTTTTCCTATGGTTGAAGCTTCTAGAACTTTTCATTTCTTCCTCTAGCTGACTTCTGATCTGTATTCATTGTTGGTATGATAGAAGTTATCTTCCCTCTCAGCATAGCTACTTTCTGTTGCTTCTAGCCTTCCGCTACTCTTCTACGCTTTCTTGCAAAAAATGATCCTTCCGCAAAATTGAATGTTCTGTAAAACGAAGGGCCCAATAGGTCTCGACCACAATCTTTGACTCATCCTGATTCAACCTTCTACCATTTTTATCTGGTCGCCTTCATATGAAGGGACAAAATATGGTACAATTGAAAGGTCTTGCTTGCGGAAACTATCATAGTGTGCCACATAATATTTCCATTTCCTTGCCAAAATCGAGGTGCTCATTACAAATTCCTGCAAAATGTTGACATTGGGAACCTCAGGCTTAGTAGCCAATATATCATTCTACTCTATGTCAGCAAGGGAGTCCAACTGTTGCAGCATAATGTACTCGGCTTGGACTGTAGGCCTGAACTACCATAATGTTGTCTTCACAGCTCTAGTAACCTCATCCATGGCATCCAGTTGATCATCCTCAACTTGTATCTCGACAAACTTAACTACTTTCGTGATAGGGTTAGAAATGGCCTAGGATTCAACATGCATATTCTTAACCCTAGTGCACAACTCTTCGATAGGATTAATACATTGGTCCAACAAGCCAACCTATTCCATGAACATATCGAAGAGTCGAAGACATTCCTTGGTGTATGTATGAAGCGAGGACTTGATAGTTGTGCCCTCCTCCAATGGATGTGTAAGATTGTGGACGATCTCTTTGGGTTGCTCCTTTTCCTTTAACTTGAACGCTTCTACCTCCTGTTGCAGGGTATATGTATTGGAGACCAATTGGGACCATGTGCCAAAAATTAGGTCAACTCTATCAGGTGGTGCAATTTGAGTGATATCTTCTGGTAGCTCAAGAATGACCACATAGAAAGAAGACCATACTTGAGAAAACTTGTCGGTGAAGGCTACAATAGTGGATTCAACCTACAATAATTGATTTGGTTGTAGTGGCTTCATTGACATCCTCTCACAATGATTATGTTTATTGTGTGAGGGATTGGTTAATATGATTTATTGTTGTTATCCTTTTCTCTAGTTGGTTGATGGAAGCCCGGATAAGGTGCAGGATCTATGGTGTAGCCCCTATGGATAACTCTCCACTAATGGAAATGGAATCGAAAGGTGACCGCAAAGAAAGCGGTTGACCACTTGTAATAGAACTATAATAAAATATGGGTGCCCCAACACCATCTAGGTTAGTTGAATGAGTTCTAATGCTTTGCCCAATCTTGTCCATGATCTCTAGTAGAAGTGTTTCAAGAACCTCTGTTTTCTCCAAGTAGATCTCCAAGATATCTCACCATTGTTGAGGGTCCTATAGTAGAGGAAAAATCCATTTCTTGACTGAAGTAGTGCTCTGCACTGTCTGAGTATCATCTTGGGTATCTATCTTTTCCTATGGAGGGTCCTCATCCATTGTAATATGGGTTTCAGATATTGTCTCTAGTTGTAGGTGAGAGGATGTTTTAATGGTCATGCGTAGGGTGACTGGGACTTTTGGGATTTAAGAAAAAGTGGAGGGGAATGGATCAGTGGTATTGCCAGTGTTGGTGGGATGGGTAGTAATTATAGAGAAACTATGTGAAATGGGTTATGAGCTGGGGATGTTGGGGTCATGTGTGCGACGATGGTGGTCCCACCATTATGTGGAGTGGTGGCTTCTTCAATGATAGTGGTAGAGTGGAGTTGCATGGGAGGGTCATTGTAACACCCCAAGTTGTGAACCCCCATTTTAAATAATGTATTATTACAATGCTGAGAGGCCTGAGTGCCCAAACAATTATTTAAAGGGGCAGCATGCCCAAGAAATGTAATTATTTGATCATTATTAATAATAAACACATCATTGGTTGTTAGACGGACAAGGAATAGAGTTATAGAGGGCTTTGATTCCATAAGAGAAAGGGCTTGAGAGGATAAATGTTTATTCCTATGTTAATTACCTGTTTGCCTAAAGGGGGGAATCGATTACATGAGCTTCTTGGGGAGGCTAGGAGGTTCTTGATTTCCCCATGAACATACTTAAACCTACCCCTAGTCTGATTGTGGGGTTGGTCATTGGATTTTCTGCTCTGTCACCTTTGTGTTACCTCATTCTTACCCTCACGCACTCACATGCACTTACCTACCTCCTCCATCCATCCTCACCTGTGTATTGGCCTCGGGAAGGGGGACCACACTACAAAAGAATTAGCCACGGGATAGTTGGTTGTAGTGGTCACTGGTATGATTCGGTTGTTCCTTGAGGCATCCATGTCTGAGATGCAGTGGCTTGAGTCCAGCATGGCTCACAGCTTCAAGTCCTGAGAGTTCTAGCATTGAAATTCTGGACTAGTTGCACTGGAGACCCAAATAAGGAGAAGGACTGCCTGAGGGACTGCATGGTAGAGAAAGGTGGAGGTTCATTCTGTCAGGTGGTGAAATCTAGGTATAAGAGAGCTGGGTACTTGGATTCTTGTGAGTGTTAGGAAGCCTGTGAGAGATTGAGAGATGACTGGTTTGGGAAGCCAAGTTCACTCTGGAACCATCCTTGTCAATTCATAGCCCTGGCTCGGGGGTGATGCTACTATTGATATTTGGAGCAGTAGTTTCCACGTTTGGGTGGAATGTCCTTGGTATGCAACCAGTTGGTGTCATCTTTCATAAAGATAAGTTCTCTTCGATGTGATATTATTATCTGTGTATGAATGTTTTTCCACTGTATATTTAATTATTGTTAATTGAATCTTTAGAACATGCATGCTTGTTGGATATTGTTGTGCATGTTGTTAATTCTCTTATATTATGCATATTTAATAAAAAAGGGAGGTATCAGTATGAGAAAGAAGTCCAAGGGTGGGCTTGCAGGTAGCATACCCAAACCTTTGGCTGGCGGGGTATCTTACAGATTAGTATCAGAGCCTCAGGTTGAAACACTGGGCCAGTATGGGTTGGGTATGTTGGTCAGAGTCTTGTGGTCGAGATCAAACTTTGGCTGTGAAATTGAAAATCTCAGGAGGAATGGCATTGCAGAAGCTACGTAGGAGATAGAACTTCATATTTCCTCTGTAATGGTTCGAAGGATCATGACCGTTCCTTTTGAATTCGGGAGTGATCGCCACTATAGGATCAGGAGAGATTCATGATCATTGGATCGAAGGACAGGTGAACATGGGTCATCCAATAAAAAGGAAGCAAGTTTAAGGTCATGACTGTTGGATCCCATTGGAGAGAGAGATCAATGGCCAGCAGACATTATGGGGAACCGAGTTGCATGGGAGTTAATTTCCCATGGCAGTCCCGCAATCCAAACCACGGTTTCACTAAGGGGTTACGTGTCAGCATTAGGATAATTGCGGGGAGGAAAGTGGGTTACTCCAAACCACTTATGTGCACCCCCACAATTTGAAAGGCATGCAGTGATGTGACATGTTATCGCTTGAGAAATGAACCTTCAAAAAGATGAAGTAGCTAGGAACCGTCGATGTGTAGGAGGACATGCATCCATCGATCGCGTGCTTTGGGAAAAAATGAGAGAGGAGGTGGTTTGAAGTTTGAGACTTTCAAAACCTGAAGACCTGGAAGGATATTGGTCGTCCATCTGCCGAGAGCTATGCGTCACCAGATCCCGGGCTTCGGATAAAATCCAGTAGGACCAGATAGCTTTTGAAGTTTGAGATTTCTGGATTCAGGAGTCCCGAAGGAATCATAGCCGTTAGATTGAGGAGGACACGTGGATCATATCCGTGAACTCCGAGTGAAGACTTGAAGTAAAACATGACCATCAAATTGAGGAGGAAACATGGAGCAGATCCATGAACTCTGGGTGAAGACCTGAAGTGAATCTTAGTCATATGATCCAGGAGGACACGTGGCTACAGATTGGCCAGTTTGAGAATTAGAGGTTCGAGAGAATTGGAAGTGTGCTAGTATGAAAACTCTCGAAGTCCAGAAGCCCAAAGAGCCAAAGTGGTGGGTCATGATGATGTCACTTGGACGTGATGTTGACCCCAAAATTCTGAAGTGACATGGCTTGCGGACGTCACCTGGGATGACATGAAAACATGAGATGTGTGCCACATGTCAGTAAGATTTGAGCATTTGGAATATTGAAAATTCAATTAGAACATGACATGTGCCACCCACTTGATTGGATCATGTGTCTGCTTCCATCATTTCACCACGTGGCGATAGATCATGCATTCCAGAGACTAAGCACTCTAGAGGGGAAAGATGTGACAATTTGCGTCGGTTTAGAAACTCTCAAAGGCCGGAGTACATACCGACCATTGAATCCAGAAGACACACGTCGAAGGATCGTTGACTTCGGGTGAAAGCACTTCAGGAGAAATTGTAGGAGGGAAGTTTGAAACTTTCGAAGCCCAAAGAGACGAAGTAATTCACAGCTGCCAATCTGTGGGAAGACACAGGTCGATAGATCATGAACTCTGGGAAAAAGCATTCTAGGGGGAGGAAAGTGAGAAAAGTTGAGACTCTTGAAGCATGGAGTCCCGAAATGGATCTCAATTGTTGATCATGAAGGAGGATGAGGACCGTTGATCTGGTCCTGGCTGAAATTTCCGAAGTCCTGAAGCTCTAGACAATCACTTTTTCAGCTAAGCGCAGGTTCATGGCCATGGTAATATGGAGATTGAGAGTTGAAGGATGGAGGGATAAGGCCGAATTGGTTGCCTTCAAGATATAAAGGTGATAAGGAAGGATTTAACCACGGTTTCTAGTCATGGTAACCTGGGAAGGTGGTTTGAAGGAAGTGCCAGTGCAAGATGAAATTCTGTGTCAGCCACGGATAACAGGCCACTATTATTTTTTGAGAATGGGGATATGGTCTCCATGAACAAAATAAAGAAAGAGACTTGTAGCATGGTTTGGCAATTTTGTTTATCATATGCATAATTCTAACAAAATGGTTGCTTGAACATTTTGCAGAATTAAGGGGCTTAAGCACATCATCTCAAGATGCATATTGAGGAAATGGAAGAAGGGGAGGGAGCCTCCAGTTATGATAAGGAGGCTGAAGGCCAAAATACTAGATTTGGTAATGCAGAGATAGAGTCCAATGGACGCAAGGGAAAAGGAGAGAAGGAAACATTAATAGAAATGGTAAGAATATTGAAGATGGAAGTGCAGAGCTACAAAGCAGACAACGAGAGACTGATCAGAGAGAAAATTCAGATAAATGTTCGAGTGTTGCAGAGGAAAATGAAGAAGGGATCAAAATCGATACAAGAGGAATAAGGAAGGTATCATGAAAGGATAAATGATTGTGGAAGAGATGTTTATTCCAGAAGTGCTAGCAGAGCTCATGGACACCACTCACCTCCTTAATCAGAAATAAATCTTTATGCATCAGATGATCCCGTAAGTAGTCCAAAGGTGTCCCCTGTCAGACAACAAAGAAGGAAACAAGAGGTATATAGTTTGAAAGGAGAGATGAGGAAGCTCAAGCCACCTTCCTTCGATGGTGAAAGATAAAGGTAAGATGATGCTAAATCATGGTTGCTTGGGCTTTGGAGATATTTTTTAGTTGCATAACTATTCATAAAACCTGGAAGATATGATTGCCTCCTACCATTTACATGGGAAGGTTGCAGTGTGGTGGGACAAAATGAAGCAAGTGGAACATGTTAATGAAAGTAGGATCACTTGGAAACAATTCAAGAAGTACTTCCAGAAGGAGTACCTCTCATAGCATTTCTATAACAAGAAAATGCATCATTTATTTGAAATTAGGTTGGGAAGCATGACTATGGCAGAGTACAAGAATAAGTTCTTGAAATTTTCAAAATATGTCAGGTTCATTGGTGATGAGAAAGTGAAAATACAGAGATTTCTAAGTGGACTGCCAACCTTTTATAAGGAAAATATCAAGTATGATGAACCCAAGACCTTGACTGAAGCTATCAGGAAGGCTAAATACCTATATGAGCAAGGCTAGGGAAGAGAATCCCTGCATAAATATTAGAAGGAAAAGAAAAATTTGAAGTCCGATCAAAGGAAAAAAGGATTCAAACCTCCCTTCAATAGGAATGAGCCTAATAGAAATCATCAAGATCAGTATGCTAAGGGAGATTTCAAGAAGGAATATTCCTTGGGAAAAAGGGGAAGAGCACCAATCCAATGCTGGGGATGCAAGGAAGATCACCTGTACAAGGATTTCCCACACAGAAGAGACGAAGTGAAGACTGTGCACACCATCCAAGAGGCTACAACAGTCAAAGATATGAGAATAATCTATGCAGCATTAAATGATCGACAAGCAGAGTACCAGTCCAATATGATAGAGGTGGAAGGTAAGATCATAAATCAATCTGTTTCTATTTTGATTGATTCAGGAGAAATTCATTGATACATTGATTCTAAGATAATGGATAGATTACATTTGGAGAAAAGTAAACTTGGAAAAGAAAGTTTGGTTCAGTTAGCCACTGGAATCAAAAGAAGAATCCATGATATGGTCAAAATTTGTTTCATAAGTCTTAATGGCGTGAATACTAGTACTGATTTAAATATCATACCATTGAGGTTTTATGAAGTTGTAATTGGGATGGATTGGTTGGACAAGCATCATGTTGTCCTAGATTGTCATAGCAAGACATTTACATGTCTTGATGGAAATGGAAAATAGAGCACTGTGAAAGGAGTTCCAAGACCCATCTCTATAAGGGAGATTTCGACCTTACAGCTAAAAAGATGTTTTAGAAAAGGATGTTAATTGTATGCARCTCATGTTGAATATCTAGATAATATGAAGGGGCCAAGACTTGAATATTTCTCGGTACTACAAGAATTTGAGGATGTATTCCAAGAAATACTCAGATTACCACCAAGAAGGGAGATAGATTTCTCAATTTATTTAGTGCCAGGAGTTTCCCCAGTGTCAAAAACACCTTACAGAATGAGCACACCATAGTTAAAATAATTACAAATAAAGTTGAGGAATTGTTGAAGAAAGGGTACATACGTCCAATTGTTTCACCTTGGGGATTACCATAATTTTTTTTCAAAAATAAGGATGGAACCTTGAGGCTATGTATTGACTTCCGACAGCTGAGCATGTACACTATAAATAACAAGTATCTACTACCATGAATTGATGACCTCTTTGATCAACTAAGAGGAGAAAATATATTTTCAAAGATTGACCTGAGGGTAGGATACCATCAGGTAAGAATCAAGGAAGAAGACATTCATAAGACAACCTTTAGGACTAGGTATGGGCATTATGAATTTGTAGTGGTGCCATTTGGACTGACAATTGCACCAATTGTCTTCATGTGATTAATGAATGTCATATTCATAAATTATTTGGACAAGTTTTTCATAGTATTCCTGGATGACATACTTATCTATTCTAATTCTGAAGATGAGCATGAGCATCACTTAACATTGGTATTGCAAGTACTGAGAGAAAATCAATTGTATGCCAAGTTGAGTAAGTGTTTTTTTTTATCAAAAGAAGATCCATTACTTGGGGCACATTATTTCAAAGCAGGGCATAGCAGTAGATCTAGAGAATATCAAATCCATTAGAGGGTGGCCAACACCCATAAATGTGTCAGACGCTAGATATTTTATAGGATTATTTGTCTACTACAAAAGCTTCATAGTAGGGTTCTCTAAGATTTCTCATCCCATCACTTCTTTGCAAAAGAAGGGAACTAAATTTGAATGGAAACTCAAGTGTGTAAAGAATTTTAATCTTTTGAAGGAATTACTTACTAGTGCACCTATGTTAAAGATTGCTGACCCAAATGAAATTTTTGTGGTATGTATAGATGCTTGTAAGGAAGGACTTGGGGGAGTCCTCACACAAAATGGACATGTCATTGAATATGAGTCCAGAAAGCTTAAGGAACATGAGAGGAACTATGCCACACATGACTTGGAACTTGGTGCTATTGTTCACGCCTTAAGGATGTGGAGGCATTATATCATGGGGAAGAAATTCAAATTAAGGACATACCACATTGGCCTGGAGTATATTTTTGAACAACCGACCTTGAATGACAGGTAAACAAGATGGATGGAATTTCTGAGTGAATATGACTTCGATATCAAGCATATCAAGGGAAAGGAGAATAAATTTTATGGTGCACTTAGTAGAAGAGTCCATCTCATGCATGCTACTATTGTCAGTATGCATTAGTCAGACTTGAAGAGCAGAATTTTAGATGGTCTTGTTACATATCAACATTACCCACAGGTAAAGGAAAACTTACAACAAGGAGATGTAGAACAAAAAATAAAGGAGTATGAGATGAAGGAAGATGGATTACTCATGCATAAAAATAGAATATATGCTCCTGTTTATGGAGAAATAAGGAATTTGGCACTAAAGGAAATGCATGATGTTCCTTATGCTGGACATCCTAGTTACCAGAAAATAATTACAACAGTAAGAAGCCAGTTCTTTTGGCCGAGAATGAAGAAAGATGTTGCTGATTACATTTCTCGATGTATGGAATGTCAGAAGGTGAAGGCTGAGCATAGGCACCCAATGGGTTTGCTACAACCATTGCCAATTCCGGAGAAGAAATGAGAATTGATCACCATGGATTTCATCATAGGATTATCCATAATGAATAAGCAACATGATCCAATCATGGTGGTGGTTGAAAAATTAACAAAGTTTGCCCATTTTGTGTCTGTGAATACAATGCATACAATGGCTAATATTGCGGAAATTTTCATGAAGGAAATTGCTAGGTTGCATGGGATACCTAGGACAATTGTCTCAGACAGAGATACAAAGTTTACCTCCAATTTCTGGAGGGGATTGTTTAAAGGATTTGGAAAAAATCTAAAATTTAGCACGACATGTCATCCCTAGATAGATGGGAAAACAGAGAGAGTCAATCGAATAATTGAAGACATGCTGAGAATGTATGTGATGGATAGGCCATTTAAGTGATAAGATTACTTACACTTGGTTGAGTTTGCATATAACAATGGGTATAAAGCTTCAATGAGAATGAGCCCATTTGAAGCCTTGTATGGTAGGAAATGAAATACTCCAGTGAGATGGGACAACCTAGTAGATAGAGTGGTACTTGAGCTCGAGTTTCTCAAGGACATGGAAGACCAGGTTGTCACGATTAAGCAGAACTTAAAGGCATCTAAGGATAGATAGAAAGTTTATGCAGAAAAGAACAAGACAACTAGAGAATTTAAATTAGGGGAGCATGTACTTTTGAAAGTGAAGCCCCAGAAAAGATCTTTGAAATTGGGTAGTTTCACAAAGATGACAGCCAGATTCTGTGGTCCATTTGAAATATTGGACAGAATAGGGCTAGTTCCATACATGCTTGCATTAACTGCTTCCATGAATGTGCATAATGTGTTTCATGTATATTTACTAAAGAAATATGTACATGATCCTAACCATGTTATTTATTGGCATCTGATTGGTAGAGACAGAGGGAGAATTTCAGGTTTAGCCAGCACGGGTATTGGCCAGAAAGGTAAAAATGCTCTGGAATCGAGTTATAGAGATGGTAAAAGTTCAGTGGACCTGCTACGGTCCTGAAGATGCTACCTGGGAGCATGAAGATTCCATGCAGGTAGAGTACCCACAACATTTTGAATAAATTTGAGATTTTGATCTCTATTTTGTATATGCACTAAGGACAGTGCAAAAATAAGGGGGAGGGGATGTAACACCCCTGGTTGTGAACCCCCATTTTAAATAATGTATTGTTGCAATGCTGAGAGGCTTGAGTCCCCAAACAATTATTTAAAGGGGTAGTATGCCCAATAAATGTAATGCTTTAATCATTAATAATAATAAACACATCATTGGTTGCTAGACAGACAAGGACTAGAGTTATAGGGGGCTATGATTCCACAAGAGAGGGGGATTGAGAGGATAAATGTTTATTCTTATGTTAATTACCTTTTTTCCTAAAGAGGGGAATCGATTACGTGAGCTTCTTGGGGAGGCTAGGAGGTTCTTGATTTCCCCACGAACATACTTAAACCCTCCCCTAGTCTGATTATGGGGTTGGTCATTGGCTTGTTCACTCCATCACCTTTCTGTTACCTCATTCTTACCCTCACACACTCCCATGCATTTACCTACCTCCTCCATCCATCCTCACCTACGTATTTTTCTTAGGAAGGGGGACCGAACTATGAAAGAATTAGCCATGGGATAATTGGTTGTAGTGGACATTGGTGTGATCCAATCGTGCCTTGAGGCCTGCATGTCCGAGATGCAGTGGCTTGTGTTTAGCATGGCTCACAGCTGGGAGTCCTGAGAGTTCCAACATTGATATTCTGGACCATTTGCGTTGGAGGCCCGAATAAGGAGAAGGACTGCCTGAGGGATTGCGTGGAAAAGAAAGGTGGAGGTCTGTTCTCTCAGGTGGTGCATGATGGGTAGAAGAGAGTTGGGTACTTGGATTGATGTGAGTGTTGGGAAGCCTATGAGAGCTTGAGAGATGACTGGTTTGGAAATCCAAGTTCACTCTAGAACTGTCCTTGTGGATTCATAGCCCTAGCTCAGGGGTGACGATGTTGTTGAGATTTGGAGCATTAATGTCTACAATTGGGTGGAACTTTCTTGGTCTGCAACCAATTGGTGTCATCTTTCATAAAGTTAAATGCTCTCTATTGTGATATTATTATCTATGTATGAATGTTTTTTTGTTGTATATTTAATTGAATATTTAGAACATGCATGCTTGTTGGATATTGTTGTGCATGTCGTTAATTCTCTTATCTTATGCATCTTTAATAAAAAATGAAGGTATCGATATGAGAAAGAATTCCAAGGGTGGGCTTGCAGGTATCACACCTCAGCCTGTGGCTGGCAGGGTATGTTAGAGTCATTGATAATATGGATGGTGGAGGGTTTAAATGGTGAATTGAATGGGGTGGAAATTATAGTGCACATCTGGGGTGGGGTGGTATGTAATTGAGGAGGGTTGGTATGAGATGGAAGTGGAGTGGTGTGGGCTTCAGGTGGGATGGAAAAAAGGGGGGTGGCCTTAGTGATGACAATATCATAGAGGGATTTGGATGGGGATGTGGTAAAATACTTCTTTCGAGGAAAAACTGAAGTCAAGACCTCCCAATATTGCTTACTTGAGATCGTGGCATCATTAGAAATGGATGAAAATGGAATCTGAATTGTTCCTCTCGAAAACACTTTCTCTTCACCTTCATTTGTCTCTTCCTCCGAGATGGACGGTGTCCAAGTTCTCTTTCTCATGCTAGGGCCTACATATGATGTTTCCACTAGAGTTGACCTTTGGGAAATTATGGACATCACATAAGAGACACCCATATTCTTCTTTTCGACAATGATCCCAGGCCATGAGGTGACTTCCTTATCTAACAAAACCTCATTCAAGTAAAATGGTAAATATTGCATATGAAAAATAGATAGATCCACCCCAATATGCCACACAAAGGTATGATTCCAACTCATCCTAAAGAATATATGGTGGACTCATATTCTCTATGTTGTGGTAATGAGATAATCGTACCATTGAGTCAAGGTGGCATTGTGAGCGGTCTTGTTTGTGGATGTAGGTTAAAAATGCCATGGGTAAAAAATATTGGTGATACAACCATATACATTGTGAGCGATACTACATCCCCTCAGTGACTGCCACTTGCACATGGTGAAGGAAACTAGAAAGTATCCATAGATGAAATATATGGCTCAGTCATGCCCATCCGCACAAGCCTGGAACAACTCAATGCATAGGTATTTGCACCAATTCATAGGTGCACCATTATTTTTGAACCCCACCACTGCAATGGAATCTAGAGTACACTTTCCCTTCATGTACTTTCACATCACCTTCCCTGCAATTAGGTAGCAAGCCATGCATACCTTCTTTTCATTAATTGACGCAATGTGCACTCCTTGGTGTGTACCATATTTTTCATATAGGCTTAGTTCCCCCTTATTATTACCATGCTTCCAAAATCCTTGGAGTATTTCGATGACATCCTTTCCTTGCGTGGACAACCCGGTGAGCATATGGATGTCCTCTACATGGATTGGGTAGGCCTAGTCTAACCAGAGGGTAATTTTTTGCACTCTCTTGATCATAAATTTGGTGCATCGTCTAATGTCTCCAACATTACCAAAGACAGGCAAGTCTCGAAGACATAGCTAAGTGGATTCCCGTAGGGAAATGTATTCAGGATTCCACTGCCACTAGAACTCTTTGTTGGGAAATGGAGGGAAATCCATGAAAGAATTGGTAGCCATGTGTGGGAATTCTACAGCGTTAGTAAAATTGATGTGAACCGACCTGGTTTGTTCAACCTTCCCATGTAGATCACCTTGAATAGTAACTCCGGGATCAATAAAATTCACCGGAACAATGGTTCTGAGGGCTCTCTGATCAGTTGTGCGAAACAATAGAATAGGTCGACATTGGTAAACAAATAACAC
The DNA here is from genome assembly GCA_009831015.1 of Picea engelmannii. Classification (NCBI taxonomy): domain Eukaryota; kingdom Viridiplantae; phylum Streptophyta; class Pinopsida; order Pinales; family Pinaceae; genus Picea; species Picea engelmannii. The sequence goes on from ML783831.1 coordinate 30,706, forward strand.
AGGGGGAAAAAGTCATGGACATAGGCTTACAGGGTGCTCAAGAGGCTCCAAGACTAATTACAAGCAATTGGATGAAAACACAATAATAGTTGGCTCATTGAGCAATGGGTATTATATAAGAACCATATGGAAAGTGACACGATTGACAGACATTGAATTCCACAAGGTGACAAGAGTGGGCATTAACATTGACTAAATCCCTCAAATGCAGAAAAATCCATGACATGCTTGGGGAAACTAAATGCATAAAATGAAATTTGGTAATGGGATATCATATCAAATCAGGAAATTAATGAACAGGAGGGTGGTGAACATGAAAAAGGATAGACATTTGTTAATGTTTAATTAACTATTATAGACAAATACATGATGAAAAAAAAATGTACTAACAACTTTTGACAACCCACATGATGATATAAGGGAATGAAATTCAAACTTCGACCATATTAAGTACGAGATGATGTGATTAAGAATTGCCTAAACACAAAGGTGATATCTAGGCTTGATGATGTGGAAAGAACTATGATACTTCTAGGGTTGGTGACAGTTGAACACATCCTACCTATTGAAAGAAATGGAAAACAAAGACAAAATTGGAAATCCTACCTATGAAACTCACTCCTGGAAACAAGAGCAGAATGAATATCCTGGAGACAAGAGCAGAATGAAGATTTATTTAAGGTGTGTGCCATTCACCCATCCCTGTCGAAGAAGGAAATCAAGTTGTGCTAATTAGACAACTCCAAAGTCATAGATTCCCACAACTATAAAAGGTCTGAGCCAATGCAATTGGATCTTCCCTGGATGCTTCTGATACTTGTTGTCATGTAATAGAAAAAGGTCAACTTTTGAAAACCATTTATGCATTATATATCGATCATGATAGGAATTTTTTCAAGATTTCTCCATGTAATGATGAAAATATTCTAAGAATATAGCTTCCTCAAGTACCATCAGCTCCTCAACTTGCTCAGCAAGTGATTCATCATCTATCATCTTAGTAGTTTGTGTAATGAATAAACTAGAGGTGAGAAAATCAACTGGCACAACTTCTTCTCACCAGTTGAAAAAGAGTATACCTGTTTAATTTCTTTGTGGTAGTCTGGTAGGCCCATAAAATAGTTGGGACTCACTCATCCTAGTCACCCTGATTTTTGCAACCGAATTTAGTCATCCCCATCTCCAAGATTTTATTAAATGCTTCCACTGTTTCGTTAACTTGCAGATGGTAGGGACTACTCTCATTATGTTGAATCATAAATTCTCTTGTAAGGGTCGTGATAGTCTCATGGAGAAAGTGGGCTCCTTGATCAAGGATGAATCTCCGAGGACAATGAAATTGGGTAATAATATTATGAAAAATAAACCGTGTTGTTGTGGTTGTACAAAAATCCCGAATAGCCTCTGCTTCTACCCATCGAGTCAGGTAATTAGTTGTGTTAATTTTGTCTCTGGCCTTTGAATTCTTAGTAGGGGGTGTTGTTCCTGAGATTGATTCTAGTCTCTAAGAATAATATCAGGCATCATAGAATTTAATAAAAAAAATTATAATGCTTTTTTCTACCTTCAGTTTTCTAAGATGCAACTTTGAGTGAAACTTATAATAAGAAAATACAGAGGCAATATCTCTTTCTCTGAGTCAAAATTATAATTTTATGTGATGTAGAAATGATTCACAAAACTGTTAGAACAAAGAAAGGGATCAATTACAAATAAGTCTTACCTCATTTGTAGCAGAATAAAAGTAGGAGATGTATTCTTGAAAGATGATTAAGAGTGTAGAAACTTACATAGATTACAAGTCTTGTTTTTACTCAAAGTAACAACAGAGGAAAAATTGTAGCTAAGCAAACCTCCAATATATTAAGATCATAGTAGTTGTATTACTAAGCTGTAATCATTCAATCTTCAAGAACCATATACAGAAGCTAATGTGAGAAGAAAATGGAAATACAGAACAAACACATAACTCAATGGAAATGAGACTTAGAATCTTTGTCTTCTCTTTATATTGATATTCCAATAAGTGTTCTCTTTTACATACGGCAAGAAGAAGCCTTGAATAGATCTAAGATCTACCTATGTATACAAAAATTGTCTTAACTAGAAGTAGTTAGACATTATAGATTTTCATCTGTAAATATAGAATACAATCAAAATCTAACAACAAAAAGTACATTTGCCAAGATACGCTTGATATGCTGGCATTTCATTTTCTCCTCTATTTTCTCAGAGATGTCATTTCCTTTTTCTGCTCATGGAATTGATCACGCATCTCCATTAATGCTACCACAAATTTAGAAGGTTCAATGTTTTCATTCAACTCGAATGCAAACATCCTTTTATGCACTAGTGGTAGTTTCTCTTGAATCTTCCCGATTGCCTGAGTTGTAACTTGGTTTTGTAACTTTGTTTTTACCAATATCTCATCTATCTATTGTAAATCAATCCGATTTACTTGTTGAATTGTATTTTGTATACTCTCCTTGTTTTTTCATGGAATTTTCTTTATTCTTCTCTATCTCGATCTTCCCAAGTGTATCGTAGATAACATCATATTTAAATTCAACCAACTATGACTTACCAGTAGTAAGAGCATTGAGACAAGCCTCCTTAAACTCTCTGACCAGTTTCTTTCTTTCTTCAAGGTTTGTCTCCCAAACCTTTAAAATTGTTTCCCCCCTTCATTGATCATATTGTGAAAAAGGGGCAAGACCAGGAAAGTTCACTTTTTTTCTCCAAACAATAAAATCCTGGAACTTGGACTTGGCTACACAAGATTCCTTTTCCTTGTCATAAATATTCTTTAGAGAAGTGTTTATCCTTTGATAATATGTCTGGACAATATCCACTTCTTGATATAGATCTAACTAAACATCTCCCAACCTTTCAATTATCACAGATGCTTGCATTTTGAATGCAGCATGGTCTATTTTTGTGTTTTCTAGTACAACTATTTAGGTTTGTAACTGTTCAATTAAACTATTTTTTTGAGAAATCATTGAATTACTTGACTGCATATTTTGGACAATCACCTCCAATTTTTCCTGTAGCTGCTTCATTTGTTGTTGATAGCCCAATTCGATCTATTTAGTCTCAAAAATCATCCTACTCCGGAAGGTTATTTCTACGTGTTGCATCTCATTTTTCAAGTGCTCAAGCTAAAGAGATTTTTTTTGCAGTTGATTAGAAAGATTATCCACTGACCATTGATTGGCAGTGGTGAAGGATCCTAATTAATATGCAACTCCTTTAGCAAATTTAGGATCATTTTGTCCCTGTCTATCATACACTATTTTGTTTTTCTTAGTGACCACTCCTTCCTTCTGCTGTGATTATATTTTTACAATGGATTTTCTTTTCTTGTTGAAAAATAAACTTGAAGGAGGAATCTCCTCAGGTTGAATAGGTGTGAGTTCATCTATACATATTGCATCTAAACTGGGAGTTTCAAAACTTTTTGTTATGGGAGTCAGTGAGAGAATAGTAGAAGTAAGTGCAGTGGACTTCTCTGGACTTGTGACAATTGGAACAACATAAGTAGTAGCTGATGGTGAAAAGGGAAAAGTATGTCCTTGCTTCATAAAGGCCTCAAAAGATGCTAAAATCTCCTACTCCTTTGTATTTAACATTGATGTATTTATTTTTTTAAATAACGCCTTTGGTTTCTCTGTTACTTATTCATCTTAGTCTACAGTCGTGCTACCTTGTTGAGGCTCCATGGATTCTATTTTCTATGATGGTAAGGAAATATTAGATTCTCCTTCTAAAATATTTGGAAGGATGGTCCTTCTATGTTTCTGAAAACTAAGAAAACCATATTGTTGATCTCGCGGTAGATTCTGAACTCTATTTTGAACTTCCTCATAAGCTCTGGCTCCTTTAAAAATATCATCATAAGAGAAATCTTTGTGAATGTATCTCTTAATATTGAAATGAGATAGATGATTCTCAACCAACTTATGAGGATCATGTTTCTTGAATTCAATATCAACCAATTTGATCTCCTCCAAAGTTACTGCTTCAACCTTCGTATGCCCAAAATAAACTAGTGTGAACATACCAACTTGTATAGGAAAGGAAGGCCATACTTTCTTTTGTGCCACTTTCAATTCCTTAGTAATACCTCCTACCACTATTTGATATGAAACTTCTATGCAGATCAATCTATTAGGAAATAACTTTGGAAGGGCATGAGGCGAAATGGAAAAACCATATACTCTAATGTAAGAGAAATTCTCTTCAATGTACCAGTTTGCAATTGCACCCATATTTCCTATAATAGGTTCTGAGATTCTGGGAGGAGGGTGTCCATAAATGGACACATGAACAAGTATATTTCATAGAAGAAATATATGTAGTTTTCCTCCTATAACTTTTAATGATAAAAATGAATGGATTCAGAACAAGATGGGGTCCAGCTCCAATTCATGAGAGGAAATGGAGTCATAAAAAAATGACATCCATGATGTATTCAGACATGTAAAAAAGATCTCGTTGCCCCCTAGACTTCAAATATTTGTACTCAGAGACCTACTTAGATAGGTTATCCAACAACATTTTTTCCCAGTTGAAAGTATAGCCTTCGACAACTTCATGGATTATAGATACCCATTCCATTGTGAAATGTGTAGGGTTTTTCTTCCCAAATAACCGACAGAGAATCATGGCAATATATAAAAAGTGGGAATCTAAAGACGTTGTGGAATATATTCCATGAGCATCAGTCTTGAATTTGGCTGGATTTCCCCACCAGGTTTTAATTATATCATGAATAGTTCTACCACATTCA
>ML783831.1:41670-61044 GCA_009831015.1 Picea engelmannii
AACTTTAGATAAAGAATTAGCTTGTTGATTATGCGATCTAGGAATAGAATGAATGTTAAAAGATAAGAAGAAATTTTCTATGAGATCCGAAGAACAGTTTCTATAAGACCTCATTCTTCGATTCTTAGCTTGATATTGTTTTTTTTATTTTTTTTACAATGAGCTCAACATCACCATAGACTATTAAATGCTGAATTTTTAATTTTCTTGCAGCTTCTAATCCTAAAATTAGCGCTTCATATTCACATACATTATTCGTATAATCAATGTCCTATTGTAATATATATGAAAAAGGAATTTAATATTCATCACCTGGTACCACAAATCAAACTCCAGTGCCTACTCCTTCCCAAGATGAAGCACCATCAAAGAACATTTTCCACATCTCGCCTATAAAATTTACATTTTTCTTTGAGAATTCAATTTTTTGATTTTATTTTTCTGTACATTCATCAAAATCATCATCTATAGATAAAATAAAATTACCTAAATCCTGATCAACAACATAGACTGGATAACTATGAGGTTTTTGAGGGTCACTTACAGTATAATCCAGTCTAGCTTATCTGTACAAATGGGTAAATTGTCCACAAAAATTGGAATTGTAGCGTATTTCATGTCTAACTGGACTGATCCTCCTAGCTTGGAACCCAAATATCTTGATAAAAGCATGCCATACTTGGAAGGAACGTCAAAAACCACCACATCCATAAGAATAATTTTCACTAGAACTTGAGAAAGATTTACAACCAAATCTTTAATCATACCCAGACACTTAACCTTTCTGGAATTAAAAAAATATAGATCATGATAAGGTTTGGTAATTTGAAGGCCCAATTTTTCCATTATAATCTTAGGCATTAAATTGTTTGAAGCACCTGAATCTAACATGCAATTGTGTAGTAAGTGATCATGTATAGTCGGTGAGATATATAATGGAGAAACAAAATATTTGGTGTTCTCAATGTGTGGTCCAAACATGATCGTAGTTTTTTCATCTTGCAAGTTAATTACATCGGCTTGACATTCAGCATTAGAAAAATTTATTACCTTTGAAATTTGTTTCTTATAGATTGGATTTCTAGCGAGTTCAACTAGAGGAACTAGGATTTGAATTTTATTCAATTCATTTTCTAGATTGAAAATACCAACTGGTTTTTCAAACCCTCTGGTCTGAACTTCAACTTCTTTATTTTCTTGTTTCTTGGTCTGGGTTGCTTTTGTTTCAACATATTTAACTTGAGCAACTTGTGTTTCAATAGGTTCTTTTGAAATTACTTCTTCATTAGATTTATTTCTTGACAATATTTTTCTTGGTGGATTATTGGTGGAACTATTTTGTCTTGGCCTCAAGTTATATTTATTTTGAAGCTCAACCATTATTGAATCAACAAGACCCTTATATGTAGAGTCTCCCAAATTGTTGACATCTTGATCATCATCAAATAAAGATCCTAGGTCCAAAGATTTCTCATAATCTTGTTTAGTTAAATGAGGTTCAACATCATAATCACTAAGATTGTTTATAATTTCATCTAATTCTTCATAATCCTGCACCTCATCTCCCTATATAAGATTTTCAGTTTTAAAAGGAGCTTGGATCTTCTGATCCTTGTTTTTTTATTTTTGTTTGTTGAATCTGAGGGTTTGTGTTAGGATTTATCCTAAATTGATTTCTAGAATATGGATAAGGTTTGGATTTTTCCACTTCCATCTTGGAAATTTTGTTAGATAAATTTTTTATAATCTTAGCTATCTCATCCATTTATTCCTTTGAAGTGTTTCTTCCAGAGCCAGAGGGCCCTGCTTGTTCTCTAAAATGCCTAGGTTCTCGTGTTCCCATCTCTACTTTTGTTTTTAAATTTCCTGATGCCATCATATTGGATTCAATTTCAATAGCATCATCATGAATCCCAGCTAAAGTTGTGTCCCTTCTTTCCCTTAAAATTAAGGAAGAAGCAAAATCAAAGTCTCATGCAAAAGTTACTTTTGCAGCTGGCTGGGTAGGTTTTACTTCAACTAGGATTTTGTTATAAAGTTTTTTGAATCTTTGTATAAACTCTAAAAAAGATTCAATTTTTTTCTTTCTTAAAGCTCTGAATTCAGTTAAATAATATAGGTTATCTTTTTTCTCACCCCATTGCCTCAATAAAGAAGTCTATAAATTATTGTATGATGGTATAGATTCCATAGGGAGTCCTCTGAACCAAGTTCTAACTTGTCCTTCGAAAGTTTGTATCAACAATATCATATAAACATATTCGTTCTCGATAGCAAGAATATCAACAAATTGGTCAAAAAATACTATATGCTCGGTGGATGTTAACTCCCTTTCACCTATGAATTTAGGTAGGCTCTTCATGTAATTATCAGGTAGATCATGCAGGACAACATGAAGAGCTAAAGGAGCATATCTAGAAACAACTTTGGTAAAAAATCTTGGAGGAGGTACTGGTACATTTCCATGTCCACCAGCTCCTCCACCTCCTCCACCTCCAACACCAACCATTGAAACTCTTGGAGAAGAAATTTGAGGACTATACTAGAGATTATTGAAAATGTCAAAAGACTGATGTACTAAACCTTTGATTTCTTCAAGAATGTGTGAACGAAGTTCAGCTAAAAAATCATATGGTGACAGATCTCGTGAAAGAGATGACATATCTAAGTGAGGTGGAAAATGAGAACTTGAACCTAGTCTTTCAGATGGACTAGGTTTTATGGAAATTTATAGGGAAATTTATTTAAAAATGTAGAAACCTTGTCAAATCTTACTAATCATTCATACGCCAACTGTAAATGTTTGGCGATATTTTTGTAAAATATTCAAATTTCTAAGGATTTTATACAGTTTGTATAAAATTTTGGCGATTTTTAAGGTAAAATAATTTTATCCTTTAGAATTTGGGCAAATCATTTTTAGAATAACGAATCTTTTTTGGGGAAAAAACATGGAAAATTAGCCCATGAGAAAAATTTATCCCTTAAAATCATCCCTAGACTAGACAGATAACTGGAGAAGTAATATGAGATGATTCTGAGAGTAGAAAATGATCTTCATGGTTTTTGGAAACATAAACCTTTACTTCAGGAAAACTAAGAATCGGTTGCATACAAATGATATTGGGGATCGAAGAGGATTCTTTGCATTCGCCGGTAAAAGTATCTATCAATGAGATAGGTATAGTATGGATAAACTCACTCTTTGGATCATTTGATTTTATTTTAGGATCCATTTCTTCTGAAACTTGTAATTTAACTTCAGATTTACTAGATGAGGCTTCTGCAGAATGAAATTTTTGATATTTATCTTTAATGCTTAATTCTTCAGCTGGGATATTAACATTTACCCGAGTAACTTTAGTTTGATAGATATTACCTACTGATGTAGAATTTTTCTTGAGATATCCCTTGGATTTCAACAATTTTTTGCAATCCAAAATTGGCATGGTTTGCTTTTCGTCTAGGTTATTTCTAGTATTTTTCCAACTAGATGCCAGTTTTTCCTACAATGGAGTTGTCAGGTGAAATATAAAATGATCCTAATACACACGTTCAATATTTGTTCACCTTAAAAAATTGAAACTTGACTTTATCGTTATTCGAGGGAAACAATGATTTCGTTTCTCTGTCCCTCGCAACGATGCCAGAAAGATGTTTGTGCCAAAAATATGTTGATTCTAGGCTCTAAGAATAATGTCAGGAATCATAGAATTTAATAAAAATTTTAATAATGCTTTCTTCTACATTATGTTTTCTAAGATGCAAATTTGAGTGAAACTTATAATAAGAAAATACAGAGGTAACATCTCTTTCTTTGAGTCAAAATTATAATTTATGTGATGTAGAAATGATTCACAAAATTGTTAGAACAAAGAAAGGGATCAATTACAGATAAGTCTTACCTTATTCACGGTAGAAGAAAAGTAGGAGATGTATTCTTGATAGATGATTAAGAATGTATAAACTCACATAGATTACAGGTCTTGTTTTTACTCAAAGTAAGAACAGAGGAAAAACTGTAGCTAAGAAAAACTCCAATATATTAAGATCATAGTAGTTTTATTACTAAGTTGTAATAATTCAATCTTCAAGAACCATATAAAGAAGCTAATGCGAGAAGAAAATGCAAATACAGAGGAAACACATAACTCAACATAAATGATACTTAGAATCTTCGTCTTCTCTTTATATTGATATTCAAATAAGTGCTCTCTTTTACATACAGAGAGAAGAATCCTTGAATAGATATAAGATCTACCTATTTATACAAAAATTGTCTTAACTAGAAGTAGTTAGACATTCCATCTTTTCATCTCTAAATATAGAATACAATCAAAATATAACAACAAAAAGCAGATTTGTCGAGATACGCTTGATATGTTGGAATTTATTTTGCTCCTTTATTTTCTCACAGATGTGCTTTCCTTTTTCTGCTCATTGAACTGATCACACATCTCCATTAATTCTACTACAAAATTAGAAGGTTCAATGTTTTCATTCAACTCAAATGCAAACATCATTTTATGCACTAGTGGTATTTTCTCTTGAATCTTCCTGATTTCCTGAGCTGTAACTTGGTGTTGTAACTTTGGTTTTACCAATAGATCATCTATCTATTGTAAATCAATCTTATTTACTTTTTGAATTGTATTATATATCCTCTCCTTGTTTTTCATGGAATTTTATTTATTCTTCTCTATCTTGATCTTCCCAAGTGTATCAGATATAGCATCATCTTTAAATTCAACCAACTCTGACTCAACAATAGCAAGAGCATTGAGACAAGCCTTGTTAACCTCTCTGGCCATTTTCTTTCTTTCTTCAAGGTTTGTCTCCCAAAACTTTAAAATTGTTTCCCCCTTCATTTTCTCATATTGTGAAAAAGGGGTGAGACCAGGAAAGTTCACTTTTTGTCTCCAAGCAATAAAATCTTGGAACTTGGACCTAGCTACACAAGCTTCCTTTTCCTTGTCATAAATATTCTTCAAAGAAGTGTTGATCCTTTGATAACTTTTATGGACAATATTCACGGCTTGATATAGATCTAACTGAACAACTCCCAACCTTTCATTTATCTCATATGTTTGCATTTTGAATGCAGCATGGTCTATTTTTGTGTTTTCTAGTACAACTATTTGGGTTTGTAACTGCTTAATTAAAAGATTTTGCTGAGAAATCATTGAGTTACTTGACTGCAGATTTTGGACACTCACCTCTGTTGTTTTTTTAATAAGAAAGGTTAAGCATGAGGTTCCTTCCATTTTTAGCATTTAACCATAACCATTAATGTTGCAGGATCCAAGATCACAATAAGAAGCACCATGCACAAGAACACAAGAAGTATCCTAGGAAACCCTTCTCATCAAGGGAATAAAACCCAACCAAAATCATTTTCTATATTATTCAAGAGAAATACCTTCACCACCAATAAAACCTAGAACACAAGAGGTTTCTCAAACCCTAGAAGACTAGCACCCAAGAGAGGTGTGCACTTTTCCCAAGAAGGTGTACTTGCTGAAATTTCCAAACTCGCATGAAAGATCTGATTCCTCAATGGGGAATTTACCTTTACTTATACTAACCTGAACCTGTCAACAGAAGTGGCTATTGGCACAATAGCGCGGACCTCACTAGATTATAATATAATTAAGATCAACCAGATTAGTTATCTCTTATGTTAATTACTAGTCACATTAAGGTGGGGCCGACCTGTACCCTTTACATGACAATTAGGGTTACAGGAAGGTACAACTCTTGAACAATATAGTAAAGTATAGTATACACCCACTAGTGTTCATCCACTAGGGGCACATCCATAGGGATGTCCATATCTCTAGCTCACTGCATTACACAAAATAACCACTTCTTCACTAGTGCTCAGCCACTAGGATTACGTTCACCTATGATCGTCCACAGACATGTCCACTCAACAAATATTCTTTCCCACCACATTACACAGGACAACCATCTAGATTTTATCGTCAACTCTTCTTCTTAGAGGAGGATAATACATCATCTTTATTTATGTTCTCATGATGATGAACCCAACACTTTGGGATTTCACACGTTCACCTTGTTCTCAACCACATGCACATCCAACTCTGCAGATCACCTTTCTCACTGTGTTACACAAGAGAACCATCTAGAGTTCTTCTCAACTCTCTATATGGAGGAGGTCATCTCTACGTTCCATATATGTCTCAAATAGGAACCACACACCCTCTTCAAGGGATTTCTCTTATGTTTGTAAGCTGGAGAATATCTCACATAGCTACAATGATCCACATCTCAAAGTTTTGTAATATGGAGAATGTATCACATAGCTGCAATCATCAACAACCTCCAATTTTTTCTGTAGTTTATTCATTTGTTGTTGATAACCCAATTTGATATGTTCGGTGTCAAAATTCATCCTACTCCGGAAGGTTATTTATGTGCGTTGCATCTCATTTTGCAAGTTCTCAAGATGAATATATTTTTGTTTCAGTTTCTTAGTAAAATTATCCACTAACCATTGATTGGTAGTGGCAAAGGATCCTAATGAATCTACAGCTCCTTTGGAAAATTCAGAATCATTTTGTCCATGTCCATCATACACTATTATGTTTTTCTTAGTGACCACTCCTTCCTTCTACTGAGATTCTATTTTTACGATGTCTCTTGTTTTCTTGTTGAAAAAGAAACTTGAAGGAGGCATATCCTCAGGTACAATAGGTGTGAGTTCATCTATATGAACTTCCTTTGAACTGAGAGTTTCAAGACTTGTGGTTATAGGAGTCAGTGAGAGAATAGTAGAAGTAAGTGCAATGGACTTTTCTGGACTTGTGACAATTGGAACAACAAAAGTAGTATATGATGGTGAAAAAGTAAAAGTATGCCCTTGCTTCATAAAGGCCTCAAAGGATTCTAACATATCCTACCCATTTTTATTTAGCATTGATGTATTTATTTTTTTAAATAACTCCTCTGCATTATTTTTTACTTCTTGAGCTTGGTCTGTGGTCATGTTGCCTTGTTGAGAATCTTTGGATGCTATTTCTTGTGATGGAAAGGAAATTTTAGATTCTCCTTATAAAATATTTGGAAGGTTGATCCTTTTTTGTTTTAAGAAAACCAGATTGTTTATCTCACAGTAGATTCTGAAATTTATTTTGAAATTCCTCATAAGATCTGAATCCTTTGAAAATATCATCATAAGGGGAATCTTCGTGAATGTATATATTCATATTGAAATGAGCTAGATGATTCTCAACCACCTTATGAGGATCATGTTTGTAATCCAATATCAACCAATTTGATGTCCTCCAAAGCTGCTGCTTCAACCTTCGTATGCCCAAAATCAGGTAGTGTGAACATACCAAACTATATAGGAAAGGAAGGCCATACTTTATTTTGTGCCACTTTCAATTCCTTATTAATACCTCCTACCACTATTTGATATGCAACCTCTCTGCAGATCAAACTATTAGGCAATAAATTTGGAAGGACATGAGGCGAAATGGAACAACCAAATACCTCGATGTAGGAGAAATTATCTTCAATGTACTAGTCTACAATTGTGCCCACATTTCCTATAATAGGTTCTGAGATTCTGTGAGGAGGGTGTTCGTAAATGGACACATGAAGAAGTATCATTACATTGTGAAAGATTTCATAGAAGAAATATTTGGATTTTTCCTCCCATAACTTTTAATGATAAAAATGAATGGATTCAGAACAAGCTAGGGTCCAACTCCAATTCATGATAGCAAATGGAGTGATAAAACAAATGGAGTCCATGATGTACGAAAACATGTAAAAAGGAGTCTGTTTCCCCCTAGACTTCAAATATTTGTACTCGTCGACCTCCTTATCCAGGTTATCTGACAACATTTTTTCCTACTTGAAAGCATAGCCTTCGACAACTTCATGGATTATAGATACCCATTCCACTGTGAAATGTGTAGGGTTTTTCTTCCCAAATAACCAATAGAGCATCATGGAAATATATAAATATTGGCATCTAAAGACGTTGTGGAATATATTCCATGAGTGTCGGTATTGAATTTGGATGGATTTCCCCACCAGGTTTTAGTTATATCATGACCAGTTCTACCACAGTCATTTCATTCCCTCCACTCAAAATCTAAAAGAAAAGCTGAATTATAAGTGTATTTCGGTTTAGAGGAAGGTTTATACATTAATCGTAGGTCTTTTGGTTGAAAAGAGTCGGAAAAATTCTTCTAGTGATTCGAGATACTTTGAGAAGGGATATCTCCATGATCGAGGGATCAAATTATCAGGTCATTGTAAGGCATAATCTTTTGTCGGGAAACGATTATGTGCAATTCTGACTAAGCCACCAGTTTGAGCTTAGACGAGAATGTTTCGTCATCTTCTTCTGCTGAATCATCCTAGCAGAGGATAATTTCATGTTCCAGAATGTCATACACCTGCTTCTAAGACTTTATGGCATATGTAATCCGCGTAGTAGTGTCAAAAATAATATCCATATTAGGGTTGGAGTCCTTCACTGACGATTCCTGCTTTGTCCCTACTTTGCGTGACGACATAATTCTCTGAAAATGGAATTAACTTTCCTGTGATACAAAAAAATTATGAGCTTTCAATCACTGAAAATATTTGATTGTAGATGATAGAATGCTAATCTTGAAATGATTTTATTCATGAAAATAATAAATTCAAAAAATCTTCGAACTGATTTACTGACGAAACATTTATTCAAGAAATAAATGAAATTTATTACCTTGCGTCGTGATATCTACCTAAATATTTTAAAACTTTAATCAGCTATAAATATAATTAATATTTGGTGGTTTGGTATTCACAGGTTTTGAAAGTAGAACAACTGAAATATTCTGAAGGCCGAAATCGTGGAGAATCTATTAACTAATTAATTGTTTTATGTTTTAATTAATCATATTTTGAAATTGTTTTAACCTTAATTAATTTGGGAATTTGACATTCGATATTTTTTTATATAGGATAATAATGATCTTCCGAAGGCCAGATTCGCGAAGTGATTAACTAAAAGTAAATCATGATTAATGCATGTTGACTCTCACTCTTCCCCAAAATGATTTATCAAATCTCACACTTCCCCTGTGCTTTGTTGTACTCAACCCATGCATTCAATAACTCTATGAGGCGATCTCACACATGAACCCTCTTACATGAATTCAATGTTTGAGTGTCGAATAATTCAAAGAAGTATTAAATGGTAATGATACACTAACTTGGGAAAAAGAAAGGGGTTTCCCCTTGGAATCCCTTTTATCCCCCTCTCTTGTGGAATCATAGCTCCCCATCATTTATGTCCTTCTTGTATTACAACCAATGATTATTATTTTATTAATTATTTCAATGTACATAATATAAGGTTCAACCCTTGGCCATATTAATCAATATGGGCTCTTCAGCCCAAACATATCAAGTCACCAACCTAAATCACATTTATACAATTACATTATAATTTGTGGGGATCAAAACAAGGGATGTTACATCCCATCCCCCTTATTTTGCACTGTCCTCAATGTAAAACACTCACATGTGTATACACATATTACAATGCCATAATATCTTTCCCCCAGCCAACATATGAGATCTCTGGCCTAATATCACACAAGAATTCCAACCCAAACATAAATGCAAAGGAACTCCAGCCAAAAAACCATAGATACATAGGCACTCTGGCCCAAAACCATACATAATGATTTTACAATTTACAATTCTTGTAGAAATGTTAATCGACAATATCTCATTCCCCTTAGTCTACAAAACCCAATAAAGTGTACCCTAATATCTACTCCACAGTCCCTAGGTCCATAACAATTCCCTCCAGGGCTTCAACATAGACCGTCTAGGAAGTCTCGAAGATGCGGTTGTAGGAATTCTAGCTACAACAACTTTTACAATTTTTCAATTCCCACATCAATTCCAACCAATAGGCTCTCATTCCCCTAAACCTGAACAACCCAAGGAAGTGCACTGACTTCTCTGCATCCCAGTCCCTTAGGCTATACCACTTCCCTCCAGGGCCCCAACACAAGGTCAAACATGAATTCTTAGAGTTGTAGCTCTAGGAACTACAACTGTGATAATGAAATCTCCAAACCTTCAAATAGTTGCAAGTGTGCCTCCTGCATTACATATTTTAGCTCCACTTTTCTTTGTTCAATCTAAAACAAGTCCACTGGACATTACTTATTCCGTGCCTTTTTCTTTGAGTTCCATTTCTCTTCTTTCCAAGTACCTAATTCATGTCTTCATTCTTCAACTATTCCTATGCAACCATCATGAAAATTTACATCTTATAACCCTCATCATATAAAAATTATCTTATTCACAAGAGTTCTAAATTACGTAATACAACAATTATTCAAAAAAAAAAATTGTAATCAAAATATGATACTTATATGTATGGTTATTGTTCTATTTCACAAGCTACTGTGAGAAAGAATTCAACTCACTATTCTTTCTTACACACCCTCATGATTCCAACCACCATGTCACATGCATTCTTAAGTTGTCTCTTATTTTCTATACTCATCATCCAAGCTTGAGCATCCCCTTTTCTACTACATATTCCCTCGAGTGATCCATCTTTCCAAATATTTCACATGCAAGGAGAGCACCAAATCATCACCAGACATCCACTAGTAGTCTGCACCATGTGGAAATAATAGGATTTTAGTGTCCTAATAGTAACCTTATTCTTGAGATTTCCAGTTTCAATAACCATCATCTCAACTATATCACACACATACAATCATCATGAGATATCATCATATCTATTATACCAATAAATCTCCAAATCTATTTCACATAGGAAATCAAGTTTCCTAAGCATGGGATTCCTTCTCATAATGTCTGGCTCTTGCAGCTATAGGTATTAGTCTTCCTCGTGGTCTTACACCATTGTCATATCCAAGACCGCTCCACCTGCAATTTTTCTCAATTTTCATTCAACCAAACAAATTGTCAGTATTCATGCACATTATCATCTCATTGCAACATTTTCAATCCACCCATGAAGTGATTTCAAAATTATATTACTCTAAAAATTCAATCACTTCCAATTATTATTCATATTAAATGGAATGAAACAATCACTCCTTGCACATGCATTATCTAGCATACCAATATTTTCATAATGCAATAAAAAATTACCAATAATTAAACTAATGTGCCAATATCCATGGCCACATCTACACAATGCATCCTTGCATTGACTCTGGAAAACCTCATATCAATACCATGTACTCGACCATTGAAAGTTGAAATTTCTATCCAATGCCTCAAAACATCATCCAAACTCTTCCCAATTACTTATTTGATCATTTTTATACCTTCCTCTTCAACCCATACACAACACTAGGAATATAGTCTCTTGGTGTTATTCATTGTTGAAAAAGAGGTTGCATCCCAAACATCGATTATACATGGGAATATCATTAAGCACTTGCATGGTGCAATAGCCCTTCCATATCCAACCACAACATGGACTCACACATGGCTATCTCTATTGGCATTTGTTGTTAGAGAAGGAACATGTCTCATGACTTGACTTGGTTATAATATCATAACCAAGATAACATGACATGCAATTAATTTTGTCATAAATGAGCATTAAATAACATTTGTATACTCAAGGCCCTTAGCCTTTACATCTATTGGAAATACTAAGAAGGGGGGGTGAATCAATATTGAGCAATTATACCAATTTTAACCACAATATATAAACTTCAACTTTATCAATAGTTTATCATTAGTGTATCAACAATGTATCATCTATGATTGCATTCGATATATCATGAGAATATAACCATAAGTAACAACATCACATCAAGTACAAAGTACACCCGAATTTATGTGGAAACCCAAACAGGAGAAAACCATGAAATTCTTTCTTATATATCAAGTATTACATTCATTGGAAGCACGAACTTCCCACTTCTCTTGATACAAATGGAAGGAGGCTCTAACCCCCTATTTAGAGGCTCCAACCTAATGGAAGTTACAACTCCCTGAATTCTTTGGCTCCAACCAGAAAGAGGCTACAACCCATCAATTCTTAGGATCCAACTAGAAGGAAGCTCCAACTCGTTGTGTTCTTTGGCATCAACAAAAGAAGGCTACAAACCCCTTTCCTTGCCACGTCCTTCAACCCTGAAATATAAGTGTAGACCAAACTGTCACTAACATAATCACATCTATTATAACCCTGTCACTATCACCGTCACATAAACCAATCTGTCACTATCAGTGTCACTGCCATTGTTACATCAATTTGTACCTATCAACCTGTCACTGTCACTGCCATTGTCACATCAACTTGTCACTATAAAAACCTAGTTTTAATCCCTATTAACTAGAATGTATTATGTAATTGTGACTTAGGCTGGTGAGTGGGTAAAGTTGAAAAGGGGCCGAAGTTCCTAGAAAATGTAATACACACACACACACACACACACACACACACACACATATATATATATTATTAAACTACATCATTGGCTACAAGACTAACAAGGACAAAAGAGATAAGGGGCTATGATTCCATGAGAGAGGGGGATTAAGGGAATAAGTATTTTATTACATTTTATTTATCCATAATTGATGTTATGGAGAAAAGTGGTTACATGAACTTCTTGGGGAGGCCGTGGGGTTTTTGATTTCATGTAATTATATAAACATCTCTTTGGGATGTTTGGGGGTTCAATTGATCTTTTCCATTCATTGTTACACTCTTATCACTCTTTCATTCTTGGTTCCTCATTATTTCTAATTCGTTTTCTCCTGGTATGAGCATGGAAATGAATGGATACAAGAGGAGATTCATTGCTAGATGGATGTATAAATTACTAATCATTCCAGGTGGGAATGGATGCCTATGCGAATGAGATTGATGGTAGTTTTGAATGAACTATTCACAACTAAGAATCCTTGGCATTTCCAACATGGACATTTCCTAACCAATAACACTGGAGCCCTAGAGAGAAATTTATCTAGGTGGATATTGGTGGTCACCCACCTTTTCCAACTAGATCAAAACAATTTTCTGGCAATTTTGGTAATTTACTATTTTTAGCAGTTTTTCAGGTCCTGAACTTCCGAATCTGTTTTGAGACCCTAAATGAGGATTTTTGGGAAATGGGGAGAAACATGGAAATTCCTTCAATGTTTCTCAAAAAAAATTAGTCCTCAGATAGATATTTCTAACGAGGTATCGAGCGCTCCAAACAGAGATTGTATGAAAAAGTTACGCCCCCAGGAAGTTGACGTATCAACTACCCCCATCGGGGCTTGCAAACCTTTTGGATTTTCATCTTCTGGGGTTAGGGTTTTGTATTTTCCTTATGGTAAAAAGGCCCTTAGATCCTCATTGTAACGATCATATTCTTGCGAATGCAAGTAGACGTCACATCTCTTCTCAGAGATAAGCTGTCACCATTCTAGTGAGTCTTTCACTCTGTATTTTTACAGTCTCTGTACACTTATTTCATTAATAGAAATCATGTATTACTGTATATATGTGAATCTTGTTATATTTTTTATATATATCTGTTATTATTTTTTCTCTCTTGCAATATCTCTGAATATTTATGTGTTATATCTCTACTCTCATTTCATGCCGAAAATAATTTGGATCAGTGGTATCAAAGCAGGTTGCTCTTGATCATTTTTTTTTCCAGTGCATGTCCCCGATGAGGTCCGAGTATAGAAATTTGGGTCTCAAGCTTGTATCTCTTGAAGAAAATCACTCTCACATGCCCAAGAAACCCTCTATGCCAGAAGAAAATAAAAACGATAGAGAAGACAATCCTATCAATCTATTGCTTGAGCAAGCTCTCACGTGATAGAGGGAAGAAATGATGGAGAATTTTTCCCACGTCCTTCAACGTCTGCCAATATCAACAGGTTCATCTTTATAAAACAACCAATTTGTAGGCACCTCGCCTTTCAAGGTACAATTTAATTTTGATATTCCTGTATTTGAAGGACAGATAGATGCAAAAGCCCTAGACAAATGGTTAAATCTGCTAGAAGGTTATTTCTCTATTCACAATTTTTTCGACAGAGAAAATATCACATTCACACTCCTTAAAGCTCTCCCCCATGTCAAACATTGGTGGAAAACTTACTGGGAACAAATTTCCATAGAGGAGTATGGAATATATGGGGCAGAGCCCACTTGGGCTTTTTGTGTGGATGCGGTAAAGGAATAGTATTACCATGTTGGAAACTATGAGGACCAATACATGAGATGGACCACACTACAGCAAGAGAGGGGTTAAGAAGTTCTAGAGTTCACCAATACTTTCCATATCTTGCGCACCAATTTGGGTATCTAGGACTCCAAACAACATTTGGTTCTAAAATAACGTGGGGCTCTATATAGATACATCCAAACTGAAATGGATTTTCTGGACATCTCATCACTCGATTATGCTTATCGATATGTTGTTAAAATCGAGTAGAAGTGTAGGCACTAGAACAAATGGGAGTTCGTATCTACAAATCCGCAACAACCAAAGTATGAGAAAGACGACCCTAATAAACAACTTCCTAAAAACCAGTCAAATCCACAGGAAAAGAAGGGTCACAGAAAGATGAAGAAGGACACCAAAAAATGGTACGATTTCCAAACAATCCCCTAGTACAACACCGATGAATTTTTCTCAAAGAAGTCATTGGTGGCTGAGATCAAAGACAAGGAGACAAACCCTAATTCAGAATCTAATTCCGAAAATACTGGCAAAATAAATATCATTGACATAGACCCCACTGCTATTGTCGCGACCGGAACAATTCAACCAGAAGAACCAACATGTCTTGAAGAGGGGAAACTCCTTTTTCATTCATAGATGTGGGTGAAGGGGACCCCACTGCATTTTATTTTTGATAGCAGAAGCCATAAGAACCTCATCTTAGCATAGGTCATCAAACAGTTGGGATTGTCGACAACACCACACCTGCAACCATACAACATCGAGTGGCTTTGCTAGGGATGAGATCTTCATGTCAGCCAACAGTGTTGATTGTCATATGGCATCCATCCCTTTAAGGATGAGGTATTATTTTACGTTGCCCCACTGTATGTCTGTGATGTTCTCTTGGGCTATCCATATATGTGGAGACGCCATGTTGTTTATGAGTCTCGACCCCGCAGTGTCATTGTTTCTCTGGGGGGTCATCTCTACAGAATACCAGAGGTAGTTTCGACTATTGTTCCACCTAAACAGTGTCGCAAGGTAGTATCTCATACAATAAAATTCATCTTATTCACAATATGTTCAAAAGGAAAACAAAAGGACATTGCAACCACTACAGCCTCACTCTAAGCACCTTCTATCCAAAAGAAGTAGGTCGATAAGGTTGCAAAAAAGAACGAAGATTCCTTCTGCACACTTTCCTCTCATGTAGCTCGACCTGTTAAACAACCTCAACCTCAACAGTTTTGTGACAACCTACCACAAACTAAGCAGTGCAACGTCTCCAACAAGGCAAGCAGCTCACCAAGATTCATATTCAGCAAACGCTTTTTCCTCTTCCTCGATAACTCAACGCAATGGAGACCATTGCTTCCTAAGGAGGGAGGATTGATCCAAGTGGATATCTATGGCCAGCCACCTTTTCCAACTGGCTCAAAACATTTTTCTGGCAATTTTGGTAATTTACTATTTTTAGCAGTTTTTCGAGTCCTGAACTTCCAGAGCTGTTTTGAGGCCCTAAACGACGTTTTTTTGGGAAAAAAGGGAGCAACATGGAAGTTCCCTTGATGTTTCTGACACAAAAATTGTATTCCTTGGATATATCTTTCGAACAAGGTATCAAGCACCCCAAACAAATTTCATATGCAAAAATTACGCCCCCGAGAAGTTGACATATCAACTACCCCCATCGAGGCCCACAAACCTTTTGGATTTTCATCTTCCGGGGTTAGGGTTTTGGATTTTACTTATGGTAAAAATGCCCTTATAGCCTCATTATAATGATTATATTCTTGTGAATGCTAGTAGCCATCACATCTCTTCTCAGAGATAAGCTTCCACCATTCTAGCAAGTCTTTCACTCTGTATTTTTACAATCTTTGTACATTTATTTCATCAATGGAAATACTGTATTACTAGATATCTATGACTCTTGTTATATTTCTGATATATATCTATTATATTTTTGTCTCTCTTGCAATATCTCTGAATATTTTTGTGTTATATCTCCGCTCTCATTTTGTGCTGAAAATAATCCAAATCAGAAATGGAACAACCTGAGGGACTACATGGCAGAGAAAGGGGTTCATTTCTTTAGGTTGTGTAGGATGAAGAGGAAAGAGAGTTGGAAATTAGGATTGTTGTGTGGTTGGGAAAACATGAGAGTTTATTATCCAACTACTGTCTGTTTTATATTTTGGATAGGACTCGTCCTTGTGGATTCATATCCCTAGATCAGAGGTGACTTGATGTTGAGAATTAGAAGAACAGTGTCTATGGTTGGGAGGAATGTCCTTAGTCTACAACCAATTGGTCATGGATTAATTAAACATAAGTTCTCTCTATGTTTCTTGTATATTTCTATTTCATTGTGTATTATTATTATTATCTCTGAGATTAGTATTTATAATGTGCCTTCTTGTTGGTTATTGTTGTGCATGGCACATTGTTCCTTTCTTGAATGGTTTGGCATGAATATTTATTATTGCATGTGTGGTTATTGCAAAATTTCATGCTTCTTTTTTTAATTAATTCTTATCAGAATTCAAAATCAGTTAAAGAAGTGTGTTCTTGAGGTAGCATGCATGGCCTGTGGGTGGCTAGGTATGTTACATATTGGTATCGGAGATTTTGGTTGAAACAATGTACATGCAAGGGATGGACCTGTTGGACATGGTATTATGATGTTGACATTGATGTCAATAAGATCAATATGGTATTGTCATTAATAAATAACATGTCTTTGAGATCCTAAATCTTAGTAGAAATAACGTATTACGTTGTACGAAATCAGAGAACACAATGTTAGTACCTTTGGAAAAGTCGAAGGAAAGTTCAGGAAAAGGAGTGCCTTAGGGAAGTGTTATTGGGATCGAATTCCCAACAGATCAACTGTATAAACACCTTCAAAACTATGAGGAAACTCTATTATAGTTGGAAGATATGACAACCATTGATCATTGACTAAAATCACATATAAACGATCATGGTTCAGTTTGAATCTAAGTGTAAATAGAAAGGAGTCTTAGAGGAATTGAACCTCTGAAGAACATGGATCCCAGGTCAATAAAAATTTGGGAGAAGGCAGATAAATGAGAGTCGTCAGATCTAGTTGATTAATTTCAGGTATAACTAGAGCTGTCAGATTGAACCATTAAAACCTCAGACATTCAACTAGGTTGATGAGTTATGTGGTCATTCGACATTGACCGTTCTAGGGATAAATGAGTTAGAAATGGGTGGAATCCCTGAAGGATGAAACCACGAATTAACGTAGACCGTTGGATTAAGGAGGAACTTTGGGTGGATTCTCGATGTTCTGATTGAGTATAGTGGAAGGATAGGGTAAGAGACAATATCCTGGATTCTCGGAGTAATGAAATCATGCAGACCATCGATATAAGATCCCTTTGGGAATTTTCTGAACCATTACATCAAGTAGTTTAAGGATGGTGTAAGCACTTCGGAAGGTATAATTCCAGGGGGGTTGAATGAATTTAGAGTTGTAATATCTTGGAGTTTCAAAGTCCCAAAATAAATAAGGACCATCCATCTCAACACTTGATTCAATATAAGATCCCTTCAATAATTTTCTCAATTGGAAGATCAATTAGTCAAAGGATGGCAGAAGCACTTTGACATGTATAAGTCTAGGGGGGTTGAATGAATTTATATTTGTAATATCTTGGAGTGTCAAAGTCCCGAAATAAATAAGGACCATCCATCTCAACACTTGATTAATTCATAGTCGTTAGATCATGCTAGTGGAAGGATAACGTAAGAGGAGGTGTTAACCGACAGTAAGAGGTCATCATCACTTTATGACCACTTCGACAGGTATAACTTTGGGGGAGTTGAACAACTTGAGAGTTGTAATATCCTGAAGTCTTGGAGTGCCAAAGTCCTAAATTAAATAAGAACCATCCATATCAACACCCGATTAAGTTGTGATCATTGATTTCATTGAAGCCTCCAGACAAGACAAGATTGTCTAGTCAATGGGAGATTAAATCTCAACCGTCTGATCTAATAGTGGAGATAATATAAGTACTTCATGAAGAATTACTCCAGAAGAATGCAATAATGTCTAAGTATGAAGGACCTAGTTCCAACACTTATCTCATGATAAGGTAAAGGGGATTATTAGAGGTGTGAAGGGCCTAGAAGTAAACAATCCTACATATATTTTCGAACGAGGTCCTATGTAGAAGAATAAAGAGAAAAGTGCTAAAGGATCATCGCTTAGAGTGAATAAGCCTATGGTTTCAAGCCAATAGTCACAAGGAAAGTGGATTGAAGGAAGTGCCTATGCAGAATTTGAATTTTGTACCAGTTTAAAGGGCCTATGGAATAATTTAACATGTTTGGCACACAACCATTTCATTGCCGCTACAAGATCCTGTTTGCACAAAAAGGGTGAAAGTGAATTTTTTAGGAAGCCACAACTTTCAACTCAGAGATCAGATTGGGGCATGGGAATAGTCATTAGAAAGATTATTTAGAGGCGAATAACATTAAATTGCTATAATTTGGAGAATGATGATATATTTCTTCATGAATTGAGCATAAAAGGGACCTGTAGAATTAGTTGACAAATTTTTATGATATGCATATTTATAACAAAATTGGTTGCTTGCACATTTTGCAGAATTAGGGAGTGTGAAAATATTAGTTCAGTATAAGAATGCATATTCAATTGGATGAAGGCATTGCCAGACAATTTTAGCATCGGTGTATGTCTTAATCTCATGTATCACAATGTTGAGATCGATACCCGGCATTTCTTCATAGCTCCAGGCGAAGACGTCACAAAATTCTTTGAAAAGTGACTTGTAGGTGACAATTTCATCAGGGGAACACGAAGCTCCGATATGCACATTATTGACAATTCTAGGTTTGATGGATATGTCGAGGGGAATAATGGGTGAGATATTTCTTAAGTTCCCTTTGGAAAACACATCATGTGTGGACTCGGGAATAGTTGAAATGACAACAACGGTCGATCGGGTCGAGATCCATTGGTAGCTCTCAATGGTGTGTTGTTCCAGGAAGAGGATGGAACAGTGATGTCCATCGTTCCAAGGGGTGTCTTCCATGATAGACATAATCATCTCATCCATGGGAAAAATGACGTGGAAAGGATCTGGAGATAAATCAA
>ML783831.1:76931-101667 GCA_009831015.1 Picea engelmannii
ATTAAGTTAAATGAGGATGGATTTGAAATTGGTGAATAATTATTGTAGGTTTCTGAAATGAATTGGACTTAGGGATATGAGTTCATTCTCCAGTTAATGCACTCTCATTGCATCTTGCTTGCTGAATAGTCCTTCCAATGTGGTCCAGACCACATCAGGAGTAGTGGCTCCACTGACATGAAAGAGGAGATCTCTGGAAATTGATAGGCATATCAGCCCAATTGATTCATCCAATTTATTGAAATACTTTATCTTCTCCGCTACAACAGTCGGTTCTTTCTCTGTTCCCATTGCTACCCGGTAAAGCCCTTTGCTTCGAAGGAGCAAAGAGATCTCTGTCTTCCATTGGAAGTAATTGAAAGGATTTAGAATGAGTTTTGTGGGATGAAAGAGATGATCCATTTCTACTTGTTTCACCTCCTGATGATCTATACCTACAAATAAAACCATGTACAATCCACTAGATTCAATCTAGCTCTGATACCATGTAGATTCCTGCAGAAACCCCAATAGATCTAGAATTCTAGTTAAATTGAGCACAAACAATTTGCTGATATTCAAGAGATGAGAGAAAGTTTTTCTCCATAAATCATAGAATTATATTAATCAAAAATCAATATACATGAGCAACCATCCTCAAAAATAAGAGAGGAGGTGAATATATAGAATTTCCAACAGAGAAATTCTAGTAAAAAAAAAGCAAGAAATAGCTAAAATAGGTGTCATAAGCTAAGGGAGACCACATAGTTCGACCTAGAACACTAAAGATACATGTCACACACTCATTAATGTCCACAAGAGTTAAGTGATTCACATTAGCTCACTTAAGATCACTTAACTAACAAGAGAAGCAGTTCCAACTCACTTAACTGACCCGAAATAGTAGTTACTAATAATAGTAACGACAAAAATCATTAATTAAGGAATAAATATCACTCAAAGAGGAGGTGTGAATTCCCCAATAATAGATGAATTTTGCATGGGGGAGTTGTAATAAATCAAGGATAAGTCAAGAATAAATCAAGAACCGAGAGTTGAGTCTTGATCTAAAATTAGCAGTTTTCCCTAAAATCTAGGGATGAGGCGCCCTTCTTCTCTATGTGGCCAAATTAGGTGAAATAAAGTGTAAATGAATGTATTAACCAAGATATAGGAGTCTAAGCTAGGTATAAACTAATGTAAGTTAGGGATATGCTCCAACATTTTCAAGAGATGCATAAACCCTTTAGTAATATCAACATAGTTGGCAACAAAACGCTAAAGAAAGTTAGCTTTCCCCTGTAGAATTTGGAGCTAGGGGATTGTGTGTGTTACACATGAAATTTTCACACCTAGGTACCTCACCCTAAGTTTCGTAGAGTGTCATATAAGTGTCTCATACACCTTGACACCATGGAATAACCTATGTCACAATCCCTAGTCAATGTGGAGGAGGGATATATTACATGAAGGCCAAAATACCAAGTGCACATGAATTATTATTAATATTCATGAAAAATAAATTAATTAAGTGTGAGAATCAAGTGCACATGAATTATAATTAATATTCATGGAAAATAAATTAATTAAGTGTGAGAATCCACCTCACATTTGGTTTCCTAATTTTTAGCGAAGGTGGAAAATCTCATGGATGGTTGAAATATTTCCTCCTTAAAATCCTTGAGAGATATTTCCTCCCTAAAATCCTTAAGAAATATTTTCTCCCTAAATATCTTAGAGATCCCTTTTTTAGTGGATCTGATGAGAGATCCTTTCCATGGTAGTTAAGCCTCCAAGTCCTATATAATTAGGGCTTTCCATGGAGGATATAGGAATGAAAGAGTTTACCAAACCTATGATCTCATGGATCATGGAGAAGTTTAGAGATACCAAACTTATGATCTCATAAGGAAGGAAGCAAATTGGAGGTATCAAACTTATGGTCTTGGGAGCTTTGTGCAAGGGATGGACGAGGAGGACTTGGAGAGGATTTTGTGACTTCATCAATGGTTTGTAAGTATCTCTTTTGATTTACTATTAATAAATGTTCTTGTCCTATTTCCTTCAAGTTTGTGTACATTTGCATGGACTTGTCTCTTTGGATGAATGTAGTTTTAAACTAACCATGGTAGAATAGGAAGTATGCTTTGTCTTCGTGGTTTATTGGATTGCAGGACTTTTTGAAAGGCTTGGGGATCAAGGCTCAACTTGGGTTGAGCGAGGAAAAACATCATAAAAAGGTACTCATACTCTCTTCCTCTTCTCTATCGAATAGTTTATCCATGTTTAAAGGAATGTCAGTGATCAAAGTTAGCACTTTTTTGTCTTGGTCATAGGGGTCTAAGATCCAAGAGGGAATTCACCTGTATGCAGGGGTATTTTCCTACAACAGTGTGCGGGGGAGGAAATTGAACTATTTCCTCAACCTTAATAGGATTGATCATGATCCCTTTAGTAGACATGATTAAGACTAACAAGCAACCCAATGTTATGCAAAAGCTACACTTATTCGGATTAAGGCAAATCCAGTAGTAGTGAAACCTCTCAAAGATAAGTCATAAGTGGGAAGGATTATTAGATCTCTTATGAGAATGTGATGCCAGATCATTAAGATACGTCTTGACTATATTATTGAGGTCATGGAAGGCGAACAACATGGTCTGCTGAAAAGTGGCTCCAACATTCTTAAGGCCAAAAGGAATTTTATTATATGTGAATGTACCCCAAGGACATATAAATGTCATTTTATGTTGATCCTTAGATTTGATATGAATCTAGTTGTACTCGGAAAAACCGTCCATAAAATAAAATACTTCACATCTGACACATTCATCGACAATATGATCAATGAACAACGTTGGAAAATGATCTTTCAGACAATATTTATTCATATTATGAAATTGCATACACACACGAATTGTACCTTGTTTGTTATTGACATGAACAATGTTTGACACCCATTCGGTTAATTTCATTGGATAGATGAAACCAACTTTAATGAGTTTCTCTACCTCAGCCTTGATGGCCGCTTCCTTGAGAGGATTGAATTGACAAAGCTTCTGCCAAACCTAATTAGCACTGGGGTGAGTCATAACATCATGTTCAAATATACATGGGTCAATGCTTGACATCTCCTCATAAGAAAAGTCAAAAGAGTTGCAAAACTCTTTAAATAATTCAGTGTATTCTGAATATCCTCAGAGGAACAATTCGCTCCGACAAAGATGTTTTCAATGACGACAAGGGTTCTAGAGATGGAAACATGAATTGTTTCAGCTATACTTTCCATGTTTACCTCGACATATATTTTGTGTGTGGCCAGAGGGTTAAAAGAACAAGTGGAATCTCTACTCATGGTCATAGTGAACTCTCCTATTTCTATTCTCCTCATCTCGGGTAAAAAATAATATTTATGGTGGAGTTTGTCCCAAGGTCTATGCAACCTAGTAATTTCCCCCATAGTCACCTCGTCAGAGGGAAAGACTAATTCCAAAGGATCGTGATTAGAAAGCGATTCTAGACCCCAAATAGGCTTGAGAATGATATCTAACTCCTGTGGGGGATCCAGATCAGGGTTGACTGAGGTTTCCTGGACAATGTTGTATGCAACCTCGAAAATGGATAGGGACATAGCCATTCCAGGATGCCCTACCCATTCCATCGAAGCTGATGGGGATGGTAAATTCCATGGGTCATTAAAATAACTTATTTGAAAAGAAGCGAATTGAAATATCGCAACCTTCGGCTGATCGGGGACAACCAAAATAAAATTGACATCATTCATTGGTGGCGGATAATCAAAAGTCCCCATTTGATATGGAAAAAATTTGACACCTAAGTTGATGGTACATGGCTAGGGGTTGTCAATCATTGGGACTATGGATGCCCCCGATGAAGGGTTAGGATGAGAGAAGGATAACTAATCAATGGTTACGATATGACCTTCGTGAGGAAAAAATAAGACCCAAAAAATGGTGGATATGACCACGGTCATATCATAGGTCCAACTCCGCCCTAAAAAATGATTATAGTCGAGAGGCACATCAACTACTTCTACCTCGACGCACATTGTTTTTCCCTCCATCTGCATGGGGAAGGATGGGATTATGCCATGTGGTCTAAAATATCGATCATAAAACATAGTTAACAACATTGGTGATGGAGACAACTTGAGTTGGACAATGGCCTTCCAACATGCTAATGACATCACACAAGTCGAGGAACCATCGTCCACCACCGTGCAAAATTTTTTGTATGTCAATGATTTCATGGAATACACCACTACTATCTAAAAATTGACATGGTGAGGTAGATGAGGTTTATAATTGGTAGGGTAAAAACAAATCATTCCCATGTTAGTAGTATCAACAACACCCAAGGAGGATAAAAATTCTTTCCTCTATGAGGGGCAAATTTGGAGAACTTCCATAGCAGACATCACACAAGGCGTTTGTGCAAGATCCTCCACGATGGAGTAGTTCTCAACAACCCTTGCATTCAGGTTGTGAGAGGCCTTCTTAAATGCACTGTTAGGGATGTGAGTAATAGTTTCTCCCAAAATATTCTCAATGTGAAGAGTAGGCAGTGGGTTGGAATCTTCTTTTCCCTTCTCAACAGATTTTGACAATTTATAATCATGAGCCTTGGTTTGAAGATGAGCATATGATGTCATAATGTATACGTTTCTAGCTCCATTATTATAATTAGGCTTGGGGGTTCCATGATTTCCCCCAGGCGCATTAGTGGATGAGGAAGGTTGAGCCATATTTTTCCCTTGTGAGAAAGGGTTGGTTAACACAACAGGTTGGTGTTGTTCCAAGAGATTTTGGGCTTCCTCAAGCTGAGGGAATTGGTGATTCAAGTGATCGTCTGTGCAACGATTACATGGAAACTTCACCTTCTTATTTTTTTTTACCCTCGCCAACATTATTCATAGCCTTATTATCCCCCTTAGCCTTCTTTCCTTTTCCTTTCCTCTTTCCCTTAGTTTGTTGGTTACCCTGAGGATTCATCGACTGCACACTGTGTAATCTGATGTTTGGGTTGCAAGGGAATCCGAACTCGTAGTTTGGTTGGCCACAAATTGTTGGATCGATAACTATTGCAATTGGATAGTCAACTGATATGTGGGCTTACTTTGTGTTGAGGCTACTATACCATTGTCATGAGGCCGATAATTTTGTTTGGTCTTGACAAAAGTCAATTGTGGTGCATCCGAGAGGATCTTCTACAATATATCATATTAAGAGTAAATCAACTCCAGTTGTTGGGCTCTCATAATAGCCTCTTCTTTAGAAAATACTCCAGAGGTTATGACGTATTTGGATACACAAGGCACCAAGGACTTTAGGAACCACTCAAGAAAAAATGTGGTAGGGACCTTCACTTTTATTAAGATCTTTCAGTGATGCCATTCTTGGATGTGATCTGAGATATGGAAAGTTTGTTTTTGCTCGAATTTATCCAACAACTCAGTGTCAGCATCAAATCTCACCAATAATTGGAAATGGTTTAATAAAACCATCGCTAGGCCATTAAAGTAAGAATAATTCGATCTTTTGAGATCAATATACCATTTCGCAACACCCCCTATAAGAGTGCATTGAAATAGACACAACTGAATAGAGTCATCCTTCAACAAGTTGGATGAGCACCATAAATGAAATGTCTTAACATGATCACCTAGATCTTCTCCAGGTTTGCCTTCAAACTTAGGGATGTATGAGGGTAACTTATTCGGCATGGGGGTATAACATGGATCATGACATATTAGATCGTTCAACAACCTCTACAAGTCTATAAAATGAAGAGTTGCCAGAAAAGTTAGTCTAGGTTGTGGTGGATTCAAAGGAAAAGAGGAGCCTGGATTATGACTAGTACTAGGTTTCCAGGAAACATTTTCTTGCTAGCCAAGGTTTTGGTAGAAACCACAGTGTTCATGGTGAGTAAAAGGATTTTTCACTTGATTCTTCATCGTGAACATATTCACGTAATTGTATGACATACCTTGTGTATGTATTTCTCCCTGGGAGGTATTCCAAGGACCTTGGTTGGGGATGCCCCTAACCAATCCTCTTGGAATATTTACTGGACCCTACCCCAGGTTCCACTGAGTGTGGAAGGGATTGCCCTCGATCGACATCCCTTGCAAAGGAAAAGAGCCCTTCCAGGGATTTCCAATACCTTGAGAGGAGAAATATCTTATCATCACTCACTGTGAAGGAACGAAGCCTTGCATAAGGTTGGGTTAACCAAAGATAGGTTTGTGCCTTGACGAGAAAGAAAACAAAGAGAAAGTGTTGTTTCCAAAAGAACCAAACAAAGAAAAAGTCATAGACCCTACCAGGGTCATATAGGAGTGAGTCCCATGAATCCCTCCACTAAACAAGATGGAACCGGTATTAAGCTCGAGTGGTTGCTAGAAAGCACCTTCGAGCAAAGGGAAAGGAGGAGGGATATGAACCCCACTATAAGGGATAACATTAAATGGGGTAGTGGTGTCCACGAAAGATCCTTGTAAGGGAGCACAAGAACTCCCTGCCCCCATACCAATAGTCTGTAGAATAGAGTAGGTTAAGGGCTAGCTAGAATCAAAACCCAACATCCTATATGAAAAGGGAGTTCCATACATGCTTTGAATAAAAGGAACAATGGTCATAGTCATTGAGGGGACTATGCTACTTCCCGAAGTTGTATATTTATGGACAATCGTAGTCCTTATAGGTGGTGGGGGGGGAGGGGGCACAACACCTCCTCTTGTGGAAGGTGATATGGGAGTATGGGGACTCCAAAAAGAGGTAGCATTAGTTTCTTCCATCTCCACTCGTCTAACAAAATTTCATTCAGGTTAAGTCACCTCAGGAAGGATTACTTGAATAAGAAGTGGTGCTGATAAATCAATGATTGGAGGGTTTGCAGGCCTGAAGCATTCAACTTCGAGGTTAAAAATGGTGGAATCCTCTAGTGAAAGTGTATATTTACTACGAGCAGGCTCAGGCACAAGTTTTAGTGGCCTATTCACTTCAAACAAACCCTCTTGATCTAGTCGTCTCCTCAATGATGGAAAAGGTGGCTCCAAAGTAACTGGTGGTAGGCCTTGAAGCCTACAAGAATGGAAAATATGTTGATCTTCCACCTTGTGAAATGATCAACCAACACTCTAAGGTTAATATAGAATAAAACAAAGAGCACACACTAAAATTTCCTGCAGGAAAATAAGGAAATCAATTGACTGGCAAGAAGAATAGTTACGCCAATCAACACTAGAGAAACTTACCAGTGCAAGTGTAACTTAAACACAGAAACACCCTCTAGGTATACTCTACAAAGTGTGATATGATGTCTTCCCTAGGTATCATGATATACCCCCACAACCACCTATGTAAGTCCTTACAAAAAGGAAACTAATTTTCCATCTCACAGTTAGTCACTAGGCGGGTATAGTCGACAGTCAAGTTGATTGTAATGAGCAGGATAACAAAGATTGAATCCTTTATAGGGTACTGAAGGAAAATGGTCTAGAAAACAACTGAGGATCCCAAATAGATTCAAGGTCCATGAAGCTTCATAGTCAAATGTGGTCAGCAAAAATCCCAAGAATGACCCTCAATATATGATCCCCCAAAAAATCTAGACTAAGTGATAAGAGAGAGAGAGAGAAGAGAAGGTTAAGAATATCACTTTGAATCCTTACATTTGATGTAGACCTATTCCACTTTTTGTTTCCTCTTAGATCATATATTCCCTCCCAAATATGACTTGCAAGGGGTTAAGAATAAAATACAACAACATATACACTCTTTACTAATCCCTTAAAAGACTAAATATAGATGTAAATGATCAAATAGACAAGAACATGTACACAAAGTTTTTTGGGACAAATATAATCTCTTTTATTCATATACAATATGAAAGGTTAAAACCTTTTCTTGCGTACACTGCTCTACAAACCAAGTCCAGGCTACTTTTTTCATGGCTCCAAGTGCACCAATCCCACATAGAATTATCACAACCATCATGCCATCAAGGGAAGAAGGAATGGTTTCATATTGAGAATGGTTGGAGGGGAAATATGAGGCTAAAACTTAGAGCAAGATGAAAAATGTGGGAAATGAGAGGGAAAGGATTTTGGCAGATTTTTATTATTATCTTGTTCATATCCCTAAAAGACTCCCTTAGACCTCTTTTTATATGAGAAAAATATGGCTTTTCGATTTGGGGACAAGATACAAGGGGTAAAATGGTTAGGAAACCCCACATAGCTCGTAAACTCCATCAGAATCTGCATAATTTTATATTTTTTGCAACTTTTGGAGTTAAATGTGAGATACTTAGCATGAAACAAGGGTATGTACATGGGCTAAATAACATGAAACATGCATGTGTACGTAGGATAATAGTGCAACAGGGCATGTACATTATCCAAAAAGTGGTTTTTTAGAAGGAAACCTCAACAATATGATTGGTAAAGGATGCAAATGGATGGGCCAATATCTTGGATGCATAGATGTGGCATTTTTGGACTATAACAAGGTGATGTGTGAATCATCTCTATGTGTCAAGCATAAGAGTTATTAGGAAGGATTTGTTACATATGACTTAACTACTTGTTTAAAAGTACTCAGACAAAGAAATCCACTTCTGGTATCAGATTTCACAGTGGAAGCATGATACCAATGTAGAGAAATTGGAGATAGAAAAATGAATGCTCTTTCACTTGAAAAGTTCCACTGAATGAAAATAGACTTCCAATGGGAATGGTATTAAGTGTGAAAGGTATGGTTTCATAGGGAAATATTAATTGAAGTAATCCAATGGAAAACTAGAAGTAATAACAAGGATGTAGAATGATTATGGGTAAGTTGATTCAAGAATGTTGTGGTGGTAGAGTGATGGAATGTTCTAAGCTACTTCATTCCAAGGTTATGGAATGTTTCATAAAGGTAAATTTTTGATATGACTGCCTAAGAGAGGTTGTTGTAAATAAAACACATTGGTTGGATTGCAGAATGGCCAAGTCAAACTTGGTTGGAAAGTGTTCATATGATGGAAAAATAGTGCAGATGAGAAGAATGGGAGCACACAGGGAAGCAAGGATATGTAGAAATTCAAGGAAAACCAACTACAAAATAAACAAATAAACAAATAAGTGAATTGAAATAGAAAGGAACTAGATTGCATGATGCATAGAATGAAGTCATAATACATATGCATTAATGATGGGAGTTCTATATGCACTAAATCCCTTAATTAAATTGTCAACCTGGGGTAAGTAAACTTAGAGTTGTAGCACTATATGTTCCAAGGTAGAAAATATAGAGGAAGTATATTCTAACTAACAAGATGGTCTATCTGAGGGATAACCTACTTAAGAAAAGACTATCAATGAGCAAACCCTATTAAGGAACTTATATTATTTACTCTAAGCAACTTTTAAACAATGGATTGATGGATTGTTCCTAAATAAGAAAATGAAAACCCTACTTTGAATAAGTTAACTTAATCAATCTAATGAGAAAAATAAATTCATATATTTAATCTATTCAACTTAATGAGCAATAGCAACAACAAATTAATCTAATCAATCTATTCCAAATCAATGAGCAGCAACAAGTAAAAAATCAAACAACTAACCTATTAAAACTTATGCAACAAGTAAACTAATCAAAACTACTCAACAGGTAACTAATCAACTATTAAGCAAGTGAAATCTATTCTTAAGATAAAACTAATAATTACTTCTAATCTACAAATTAAAATCTTGACCTATTGAAATAAAAGCATCATGATAGTATTCAAAGATTAATCAACAATTACTCTTAATCTACAATAACAAGAAACTTCAAATATAATGATGATGATTATGTCTTTGGTGTCTTATGACATTACGATGGAATATAACAATTAGTGATAGTTCAAGAGGAATAAATTCAATATTAACTTCTATATCAAAATGAAAGGTACGAATCAAGAAATCTAATGAGAGCTTATCCATTATAGAAGAAATATCAATTACCCTGAAAATCTATGTGATCTCTTAATTTATGCATTAATCATCAACAATAAAAAGACACTATTCTACTTAATTCAAATGCACTTTGATGCTAATGTAAGAAAATTTACACCATTAGAGACTTATAACTAAAAACTTAACTCAAACTCAAACCTCTAATTAAAATTGCAATCTAAATCTAGAATGGAAATTTCATAAAATAACAAAGCTAATCATATTATTAACAATTCAAATTGCAAGTTAAAGTGCTTATAAAAACACAATTTAAATTCTACTTCTACATACTACAACAAAATTGATAAGCAAACTAAGAATTAAAATCAAAACTAGCAACTATTCATCCATCGAAACTTTGCCAAAGAAACTCTATACTCTGTATTAACTCAATACTTTGTTTTAACTATTCTATTTCAACCTACAGAAATTCAAACTAGCATTTAATTACACAACCAAGTTAGTATCTAAGCTTGCAAGCTATTTACTAATAAAAATACACAACATATTAACAACTATCCTTTACAAGCAACCTGCAAAAAGGTAATTGAAACAATTAAATCATGAACAGTAAACACACAACATGTAAAATGATAAAAACATATATAAGGGAAGATGAATGAAATGGAAATTGCACAACTCAAGTACACAAGATAACTATCTAACTATTCACCCAGACCACTGGTGGGATCCCCAGCAGATCATGGATACTTCTCAACAATGAATCATGAGATAAATCAACACGATTCTGGAATTTAAATTAAAAATGTAGTATTGCACAAGTTTGTGTAAATGTCTTGAATTACACAACAAAATGATTCTAGCAATCCTTCACAATTATTAACAATTATTAACCACCAATGTGGTATTTATAACAGTTACAATTCGATAGGTCAACCACTAGAAGGGTCAACCTCCTCTAAAAACAACAAAATCCATTAAATACACTATAACTTCCTTTGGCTCCAAATGAGCCACTCAACGCTCATCATAACAGTTCAATCCGAGATGTCAAGAGCTCAGTAGATGGAGGCCACAAGGGTGAACAAAACCCATGTTGTCGATTCTCCCAGCACAGGTCGTCGATATAACAACCGCCAACTCGTCCATGTTTTTAGTGGTTGATGCAGTGTCAGATGAAGTACCGGACGCATTGCCAGATGGAGTACCGAACGAGATACTAGATGGAAAAAATCCTTGCAATTTTTCCCAGTGACACACAGATCGTGCATTAGCTTCTTGTAATCATTAAATCAAACTGAATTAAACTCAAAATCATCATAAAACATCGATTACATGTACCTAGTATAAGATATGATTATTTTCTATTGAATTCTTCAAAACTTCTTCAAAATGGTTATTAATACATATATATTATCAGTTAAAAAGAATTCAATCAACATCATTAAACAACCAAATCATGAGCCCAACATTACCCCCACACCTAAGATTTTGCAGGTCCCACTGTAAACAAATGAATTGCCCAATTATGACTAGACTTGTTGAGCAGAGGATGGATTGGCCTTAGAAGCTTATTTCCCTAAAAACTTGGTCTTGGCCCTCTTGTGGTGTTTCAATTGTGTACGGAGGCTACGGTTATTGTTGGTCATTTGGTCAACCAATCTTTGGAGGGAATTCACCTTTGCTTTTAATATTTCATTGTCATGGTGGAGATGACTATCCATGGTCTTCCTCTCTTTCAATTGTTGCAACAACTGAACATTTTCTTGTTGTAGCTTTTCAATGGCTGGAGCATGATCAGATATCTTAGAAGAGGGCTTGGATCCCTTGAAGGATGTGGAAAGTGTATCAATTTTTGGATCTGGTATAAGCATATGAGAGGTAGGAGTAACAGGGGGTTTATGAGGAGAAATGGGTTCATATTTTGTCTCTCTATGAGGCTCCAATTCTTATGCAGATACTTCCCTAAGTCTTTTATGAGGGATTTAAAGATCGGAGGATACTTGGATAGGGTCTGAAGTGGTTGGAGATTTTTCATAAGGTTTTCCTCTTGTATTTCAGACACTTTTTCAAAAAGATCCTCTCTTGAATAGATTATCTCCTCTCCTATTTGTGGGGATTACAAGGAAGTCTTGTTGAATTACCTCTTGTAACTTTTTGGGTGCAAGATCAATAGATGTCAAGATCATTGGAGAGTTATCAATAGGCTTCTTAGTCTTCTTGCTCGATCAGGCTGCAAGGGTATCTACATATTTCTTGGTCTTTTGTTCTGCTAAAAGGGTAGTTTGAGTAGGAGGGTTTGGAGTCTTTGGAGAATGGGGTTTGGATGGAGTAACAGTCCCTAGATCAAGTGTTTTCTTACTGGTCTTGATTGTAATATGGGGGTTTGAAAATTGGTAAATGAACTCATCCCATGTCTTCCCTTGTTTTTCCAACTCAGATATAACTAGTTTGATGAGGTCATGGTGAAATAGGCTGTTATGGGGATTGAACACATTCTTTCATACTTGGGAAGACAGCTTCTCAAGACTTTTTAAGAAGTAAAAGGGAAAATTCAATGGCTTATTGAATTGAAAATGAGCTAATAATCAAAAGTGGTAGGATTTAAAAACATAATATCTACCTTCACAGGTGATCATTCTGGTGATGATTATCACAGGTTTAATTATCTCATTCTTAATCCACTCCTTGGAGTATCCCTTAGCTCCAAAGACATTCTGAAACTCAAGTTTTAAAGACCTTGTTGTAGCTCGCTCATGGAAACTGGTGATGTTTAAACCAACGGTCTCTAACTCTTGGAAGCTTTGTGGCTGAGGCAATTGATTCCTCCAAGACCATGAAAGTGAGAGACCCCACGCGTGCCATCCTTTCATCAAATCCCAGGGTGAATTGCAGATAAACGCCATCATCATGCCCCTACAAATGAGACAAGAACGATTCCTACCCTACACAAAGGAAGAATTACCTACACTGTGTGAACTTGGGGATAGCAAAGAGGTCAACATAAGAGGACGAATCATACTGTTTGGGCATGGTGATAGTGTGGACAAGCGTAATCAGGCAGAGGATGAGCGCGATTAAGCAGAGGATGAATGCAATTGAGCAGAGGATGAGTGCAATGCATAAATGGGATAACAATTTGAGTTATCCCTCCATTTTTTAATGCACCCAAGGTGGAAATGGTTGCATTCATTGATGAATTCATCACCCACGATTTTCCATGTGTGAGCATGAGTGCACCGATTTTGAATTTGAAGAGCATATTTTGGAGGAAATTGTAATGATGAAGGAGTCAGATCAATGTCCAAGTCTTTGACTTGGACATTTGATCATAAAATTGTTTAATAATTGTATCTTTTAATCTCAATTTCCATTAACTAACTCAAATAAATTCAAATGATTCATGGTTACCTGAAATCATGGACATTTATTGTGTGTATGCATCTCGTCTGATCCTTCATATGGTGTGTCATCTGGTCATCCATATGGCACCTCATATGGTCTTTCAAATGGCACCCCATACGACACTCCATATGGTACTCCTGTGAGAAATAAAATCCATTCATCGTGTAATGGATGTTTTATTCATAACATTCAGTCTTAAAATGATTTTGACAGTCACAATGAAAAGGAGCAAAGAGTGTTCCCTTATTACTTGTTTTTCCATTGTGCTCACACAATCTGTTCCTCTTCCTTGCATATTATAAGGCATGTAATCCAAATCTGTAATGAACAGTCTGTAAAGAAAAACCAGTTAAGTGGTCTGTCAAAGAAATGTACAAAATTTTATAACACACAAGGAATTAGCATTTCGAAATAAAATAATTGTTGATATAATAGCCTGTATCATGAAGACAATATACAATTTTTTTATTATTATTATTCCACTTCTTCTCATGGCTTATAGATAGGTAGTGTTATCATTTTTCAACTCATGAAACCCTCCCCCACTCCTAAGTATTTTGACACCTCACAATAAAAAATATAGGAAACCAGTCAATTCTTCCAATAGCCTAAGATTTATAGCTTATTAAGTGTAGATATAAATTTCACATATCAGTTTGACGAGACGGTTAGAATAGGGCCCCACCTATAGGATAAAATATCCTACATATAGATAAGAAGAGGTAGGTGAGAGAGTTTCATGATAGTCTCAAAGTTGGTTCCCAATGGAAGATTTACGGATTTCATTAACCTTATCTTAACCATACATACCTCATGTCAGATCTGTCTACAAGTAATGTCGTACATCAGGACAAGTTTAAATTTCTTCTTATTATTTTTTTTTGTTAGATTATCATCCTCGGTAGGTAGAATGCCCCGCTACCAACAAGCCGGTTCAGTACTCCGATGGGTTTACCTATTCATACCAAAGTCTGGTACCCTTTGCTAGCATACTTATTCAGTATCTCGACGGGTTAGCCTCTTACACTGTCAGAGACTGCCCCTCCATATTTTAATATTTTAGTATAAGATTGTTTTGTGCAAGAAGATGGGGGGACAACTCTGAAAATAACCTTTTTCTCTTTTTTCAATTGGGATGGTATTTATGTTAGAGGATGAATTTCCTTCATATATTCTTTATAGATTGTCTTGATGTAAGGGGTACTTAAGCAAACGTAGCCTACCTAAATATATGATATAATCAAGCATTTTTAGTGTGTAGTGGATGGTACCATTAGGAAAGAACATAAAGGTATCTTTAGGCTCAACTCACTTTCTTCCCTTTTTAAGTTATTGTGATGTTTCCATGACTAACCACTAATCAAACCTCCTTTTTACTCTTTAATAAAGATATTTTACTCACTTACTGAGGGTTCTTGGGAAAATTGTACGAGCAACCTCTAAGTTTGATGGCTACAGTATCACTTCCTTATATCTAGTGGTGAAGGTTTAGGAGCAACTGCTATTAGAGATGCCTTGAGAAAAATAAGTTGAAAATATTTTCACAAATGTGGCTAATTACAACAAGTCATTATTCGATTGATGCCTAGCATACAACAAGGTTCAAATATAGCAATATTTTGAAGAAAAATCCTTCTTTTATATTTTATTGAAACTATCTACAAATAAATACCTACATAAATCTCTCGAATTGTCTATAAAAAAAAATCAAAATTATTTACATATGTACAATCGAAAATTCAGAAAATCATTCAAGAACAAGGGGGGACTCCCCATCTACTAAAGCCAATGCCTTGTCAGTTGACATGACCTGTAGAAAATCTTCTTTGGTAATGGGCCTGTGATAGAGTTTGAGTTAGTGTCCATTTACTACAAAGGAGACTTTCCCATCGTCGATTGCTTTGATTTTCAGAGCCCCATTGTCATACACGGTGACTACCTCGTAAGGACCCAACCACCGAGTGGTAAGTTTTCCTTTGAAGGTTTTAAATCGGGAGTCAAACAACAAATCCCAATCACCAGGTTGGAAGTGTTTCTTATTAGTAAACTTTTCATGCCACTTGCTCCTCTAGTTTTGGACTAATATTGTTCGTTGGATAGCTCTTGCATGATCTCATCCAACTCATTTAATTGTAGGGCTCATTGTTTATGAGCCTCATCTAAGTTTAATCCCAATTTTGCGGCAATACAGAAGGTCCTTACTTGGAATTCTATTGGTAGAAACACTTGTTTCCCATATACTATCTCATAAGGGATATGCCTAATGGTGTTTCTCCAGGTGGTCTGGTATGCCCATAAATCCTCTGGAAGACTATCAGCCTAATATCAATGATGAAATTGAGCAGTCTTGGATAATATAGCTTCCAAAACTTTGTTTTTGCACTCTACCTGACCATTATCTTATGGGTGGTATGGAGAAGACTTGCAATGCTTAATCCCATATTTTTTTGTTAGTTCTCTCATCAGCTTGGAAGTGAGTTGAGTGCCTTGGTCTATAATAATTTCATGAGGAACACCAAAGCATGTAAATATGTCTTCATGAATGAATTCGACAATAGAATTTTCTGTAGCCCTAAATAGGGGATTTTCCTCTACCCACTTGGTGATATAATCTGTACAAACCAAAATATAATTTTTATTATGAGACATGGGTGAAATTGGTCCTAAAAAGTCAAGGGCCCATTTCTATAAAGGTTCTATCATGACTTGGGAACATAAGTGAATTTCTTCAGTTGATGTGGGTATTACTATCCTTTGACAACTATCACAACTCCTCACATACTTGGCAGATCCTTGAAAATGCTAGGCCAATAATAACCTGAATGTAACACCTTATATGTTGTACATTTTTCAGAAAGATGGCCACCACATGGCCCATCATGACAACTTCATAGTATTTCTGGTATCTCATCTTCTCAGACACATCTACAAATGATCAAGTCTAGACCAGTACGAAAAATGTTGTGACCAACCCAAGAGTAATTGGCACTTTGTGTAATAATTCTACGCTTTTCATGAGGTGACAAATGAGACGGTAACTTCCTAGTAGACAAATAGTTTTCCATATCTACAAAGCATTAGGTATTTATAGAGAGGGGAAAAAGGTGCTCATCTGGGAAACTATCATCAATGAGAATATCATCATCCTCATTTTTTATGCATGAAAGAAAATCAACTACCAAATTCTCCTTTCCAGGCCAGTCAAGAATGGTGATATTAAACTCTTGCAATAGCAGGAGCCACCTGGTCGCTCAACCATTAGTTATGGGTTTATTCATGAGAAATCTAATGACAAAATGATATGTATGTACAAATACTTTGTAACCTGTGATGTAGTGGCAAAACTTATTGATAGAATGAACTATTGCTAATAATTCCTTCTCAGTAACTGTGTAGTTTAACTCGGCAGGGGACAAGTTCTTGCTCACAAAATAAATGGCATAGCACTGTTGGTCTTCTTTCTGGCCTAATACTCCTCCTATTTTGGTGTCAGAGGCATCAGTGGATATGTGAAATGGGAGATCCCAATTGGGTCCCCTAAGAACTAGTGCCTCAGACATCTTAGCTTTCAGGGTTTCAAAGGAAGTTTGACACTGCTCAGTCCAAAGAAAATCAACATCCTTTATTAACAATCCAAACATGGGTGTAGCAATCTTTGTAAAATTTTCAATAAACCGCCAGTAGTATCTGACATGTCCAATAAATATTCTCACCTATTAATGAGTCTTGGGGGGTGGAAGTTTGACAATAACCTCAATCTTTGCAGGATCAACTTTAATCGCTTCATATGAAACATGATGTCCTAGAACAACTTTTTTAGTTAAAAACATTTTAAATTTTTCATGACTTGAGACGAGTTCATTTATTGGCATCTAATAAGGATTTTTTTTAAATTATCTAAGGCTTCCTGGTAAGTATTTACATACACTGTGAAGTCATCCATGTATACCTCCACACAATCATGAATAAGATCAAAAAATATCCCTAGTACTGCTCATTGAAATGTGGCAAGAGCATTACACAATCCAAAGGGTAATACCCTATAGGCATAGGTGCCCCAAGGACAAGTAAAGGTAGTCGTGTCCTGATCCTCGGGTGCTATGAGAATTTGGTTGTAGCCTCTAAATCCATCTAAAAGGGAAAAATATTTCTTTCCTGACAGGGTATCCAAGACTTGGTCAATGAAAGGAACAGGAAAATAATCCTTCAGAGTGTCCTTTTTAATATCCTAGAAGTCAACACAAATTCTCCATTTCCCAGTCACTTTCTTTGGAACCACTACAAGAGGGGATACCCATTTACTATCGGATATGGGATAAATGAATACAACATTTAATAACTTTTGGATTTCCTCTTTTACTATATCTTTGAGTGTTGAGTTCATTCTTCTCTGGGGTTTCCCAACAGTTGTTACTTCCCCCTGGGTATATATGTGATGAATAAATTCATCAGGGTGTATACCCTTTATGTCAGTGTATTCCCAGGCAAATTCCCCTGAGTGTTCTTTAAGGATACTTACTAGCTGCTTTTGTTGGTCTGCATCTAGTCCGGAGTTTATATGTAGAAATTTCCCTAGACTAGTCTCGTAGGGCATGGTATAAGATGTGGTAGACTCGTCTATATTGAATATGAAATATGTCAAATAAAAAATGGATGGGTCCAATTGTTCCTGAAATTCTTCCCCAAACATGTACTCAAATTGGGGAAAATATTGTGGAAAATAAACACATGATAGGAGAAATAAACTGGTTTAGCACATTTTCTGTTGTGTGCTCTTGAAGTGCCCAGGAATGATCACTTGGAAACACAGGTTCTTCCTATTCCTCATTCTCATATGGATATTCAAGACACCATATATTCTCCATTATAGGTTGAGATGGAGGGTATATGGTGAGCTTCTGGATAGAAAGTCCATTTGAGATGGTCATTTCTCCCTCTCTACAGCCAATAAATGCATTGGTTGTGGATAACCAAGGTGTTCGAAAAATAACAGGATGGCCTTTGGTAGGATCCTTTGATTGGATGACAAGGAAGTCTACTGGGTACTCTCATGAGGCTAAAGTAACTATTATATCATCCAAAATTCCTTCGGGTATAACCCTAGTCTTATATGCTAATTCCAAAATGGTTGGGTAGGTCTAAGATGAGGTTTTAATTGTAATTCCTCCAAGGTAGTAACGGTCATAAAATTGATGGTTGCCCCTAGGTCTATGAGAGTGTTCCCAATGG
The DNA here is from genome assembly GCA_009831015.1 of Picea engelmannii. Lineage (NCBI taxonomy): Eukaryota > Viridiplantae > Streptophyta > Pinopsida > Pinales > Pinaceae > Picea > Picea engelmannii. Next base: position 95,512 of record ML783831.1, read on the forward strand.
AAACCTTGTTAATGGTTATTGTCACTACGGGGTTTCCTGGGTTCCCATATTTTTTAACTTAGGCTACTCTGATATGTACTCAGAAAGTTATCCTATCAAATGTATTGTTGGAGGATATTTCTACTTCCTCCCTAGCTTCTTAATACACAATTATTTGACCACCTTAATGTATATTGGAATATCCTTAATGTCTTTTAGCAAGGGAGTCTTGACACAAATATTCTTCAATTCATTCAAGATGTCAAATTTCGATTGGGTGGTAGGTTTCTCGGTTACTAATATTTATGGATAAGGAGGGGCCTTCATAATTTGTGAAGGTTCATTTTGGGGAATCTTGGGTTCTTGGTCCTTAGGAATAGTAACATATTCCCACCTAGTGTCATCCATGGTTTTTTTGGGGGTTTCCTCTTCTTCTTCTTCCTAGATGACTATTGAAGGTATCTTCCTATCCAGAACTTTTCCCGACCTCGGTTGAATCTCCTACAATGAAACAGAAGAAATAACATATGTCGAGAAGGCTTGCATATCAACATTGTGAAGAGGTTGAGTGGGATTATTATTGGGATTGGGTACTGGTTGTGTCGGTAATAATATTGGTCTCTGGGAGCTTGCATTCTGATATTTTTGCGGTTTTGTTTGTGGAATAGGAGGTAAAGGTGGTGGAACAAAACCTGACAGAAGCTGCGGGATGTTCGATGGAAACTAAGGATAAGGACGGTTGGGCATAGGGACATTTGGAGCTTGAGGATTTCCTTGGTTATGCCCTCCTCTCCATCCTTGAATCCAAGGATGGTGATACTGTGTAGACCAGTTTTTCCAAATTGGTGAGTTCCACTGTTGTGATTGTTGATAATAGGTTGGAAATTGAGGTTGTAGATATGGGTATGTGGGTTGATTCCTAGAATTCCATGGCCTCCAAGGTGCATAAGAAGACTCCCCAAGATCCCCACTTCTATAGATGATTAACAAACTGGTAAATTATGGACATTTTTTATTTGAGTGGTCTTCTGTGCAAAATCCACAAACTGAAATGTTATCTAATAGGCATTCCCTTGAGGAATGCTTCCTCCTACATATTGAGAAAAATATTCTCATTGATGCATTTTCCTTCTCCTTCTTCTTTTTAATATTTAGTGGTGCAGACCCCCCTTAGCCCTCAGGCTGAGATCCGCTCAGGATCGTTCTAATTTCTCCTCGAGTCGAAACGACTCTCTCGGATACCTACTGGAATCTCACAAAATTCGATCCACGGGTCCTTTGGAAACCCCACCTGTGTGAACAAGCACTAGGCGTGAGCTTCTCCCTCACACGAACACAATTGGGCCTTGGCGCAAGCACCTTTCACAACTCGCAACTCGCAAGTTCGTGGGTCAAAGAAAATCGACTCCTCTTTTCCAAACTCTCAATACCTAAGATGATGATACTGATATACCTCCCTTCTCCTTAGTGCTTCGTCAAGCGACCACTCGCTAGAATCTAAATCTAGCACCTATCGCAACTCGCAACTTTGCGAGTTGAAGTTTCAAGCCCTCCTACTCCTCTTTTGTGAATCCGTGACTCGCGATAAGTCAATGATAGATTGAACCCTTCCAACAACACGTGGTCACCACCTGTCACCACTTCCACCTTTTTTCGGGAACTTTACTATCGCGCCACCTGTCAACTATGCAGGCCCCACTTACGGATGTGCCATGTGTTGCATGAGCCCTCACAACTCGCAAGCTCGTGACTTCTACAGTCAAAAATAGTTTCTTTCGAACCCCAAACTCCTGATAGCTCCCCGATCATTGCCACACGTCCTCCACAGATGGATGGCCCTGATCGCTTCAGGACTTCGCAAGTTGTGAAGTCGAAGACTCCTCCGTTCTGCTCTTCGATGCTTGAATCCCTGAAATACGAGAATCTCATGACAAGCAACCTCCACAGATGGACGACTCTGATGTCTTCAGGATTTCATGAGTCAAGACTTCCTCTGTCCCAAACTCCTACCTCTCTGTCTCTCGATATTCGAAACCCCGATAGGTCCTCATATTACTGCCATGTGTCCTCTGAGTGATGGATGGTATCAATTCCTTCGGGACTTTGCAGATCCTCTCCTCTTCGTATACGAGGGTTAAAACTCATGTAGTTCCTCCCATATTTGATGGCTATCAGCTATCTGTGCAAGATCTGACGACCCAGATTTGTTCTCTTCCTCTACACTCTTTTTCTTGTGCCTGGACGTGACACTTAATGGTCCAGATCTTCTCCTCTCAGCATTGATCCTACGATAGTTGTAGCTCCCTCCTGAGCTTCTTCTTCTTCCCGAATTGGAAGATTTCAAATGCTTCAAAAGGCCTCAGTCCGTGTCTCCCCTATGAGCTCGATCTAACTCTGATGAACTCGCCTATGTTCCTGAGACATTGTCTCTCCTGAGCTTGCTCAATTTTGAACCCTCCAAAGGGTTTTCTTGGCCTGCTACTCCTCTCATCTATGCTCTATGTGCAAAGACACTATTCCTCCTGAGCTTCTGAACTTGGAACAAGTTCACTCTGAAACTACAAAGGGTTACTCGACCTCTGCACTCCTCACAGTTGTCACTATGTGCATAAAGGCATTGGTCCTCCTGATCTTAGTCTTCTCTTAAACCTAAAAAGGTTTCACAACTTCTAAACTCTTTGTAGAGTCTCTGCACACATAGGTGCTATCTATCTTGAGCTTCGAGACTTTAGAATAAGTCCTCTCTCATTCCCATTCCTGCTACCTGACAAGCCTTCAGACAACTATCTTTCTGTCAACACTTTGCTCAGGTGTTGGCCTAGTGCATTCCTTGCATAGGTCTTTATTCTCTTGGGCTTCACTTGCTCAGGCCCCAATGGTCTCTATCCCTTTTTTTCCTTGAAGGGATATAAGTGCCCTCTTGACAACTTATACTCAAACACTCCTTACTAAGCCTGTAAGGTGTTTAGTAACCATATGAAGATCCTCCTATGACACTTCTCTTCCCAAAACTCAAAAGAGTTCCTCCTCTACATATTGGCACTTACTCAATGCCCTCTTGGTAGAGCTCTATAAAACCTACAATGGTTCTGACTTCTCTCTAAACTCAAGATAGAGTTCTCCTTGATGCAACCTGTACACCTGCTCAATGCCCTACTGGCAGAGCTTCCATAGAATTCTCATAAATTCTATCTATCATGTGCCCTCCTCTGCATAGTCTCACCTCCAAGGTGTTCAACAGCCTTGAGGTTTACTCCTGAGTCAGTGACTTACTCTGGTGCACCCTCCTGGCACGTCTCTATCTAAAATTCCATAGAATTCAGAAGTGCACTCCTTGCACAGGATTTCAAAACCCATAGTGTTCTATCATGCACCCTTGCATGAATCCTCAAAGAACCCAGACCTAGAATCAAAGAACTCACAGATAGGAAAATCTATATGTCCCTACAAATGCACATCTACAACATACATCTACAGAAAATCATAACACATATATGGACATTCATTCATAAACACATAATCATTGCAGGAAAAACTTCTCTTGTTTATATTAACTCAAGAATGCCTCTTTACAATGTGTTTGAGCACGGACTATAACAGAGTCTCGACTCCTTCTCTCCTTTATCTATTCTAACTCTACAGACTCTACCTATCTGTTGACTCTCTCTTCCCAAAACAAGATCAAAAGATCTTTTACATGAGGGGGCTCTTCGAGATCTTCCCTCCAAGCTACCTACTCTATTCAATTACATTGAATTACATTGAATGGGTTGTCTAGTCCGAATCGATCTAGATCCCATCCTTACAACCATTAAATGCCTTCTTTAACTATAGCCTGCTCAAAGGCATGACTTTGGCTCTACCAGCCTTACAAACATTTAATACAAATTTCAAATTCAAAATTTGAAACGAGAGGGTTGTGCCTCTCTTCATCCCATTGGATGCGCACTTGATGTGCTGGCTGGTTGGAACATTGTTGGCTTGGAGAGATGCTCCTACATCATACTCCTCTGTTGTGAAAAATTCATGAGCTCCTACTCATGAGCTCCCCAGCACTGCTGTTGAAATCCTCCTGGATCCCAAATAGTTCTTTGGAGTTGTCTGTCTACTCCACTGCTCTGTTGTTGTTGTTGCTACTACTTCTGCTATTCTGCAAGATACCAGATACATAAAATATGCAGAACAGAAATGAAATGCTAGAAATGATAAAATAACAGTGAAATATACAGCATAATCTTCACAATACACAGAAACGATATACGAAATAGCAAAAGAAATAACACTTTGAATCAGATAGCAATGTTCACAGGCCTCTTCAAGGGGGCAACCTCCAGTCGAGCAACGCTCTGTTACAATAATATCCCAGCTAGGGTTCCCATACCCTCGACTCCTATTTATACTAAAAAGAAGCATCTAGAGGAAGATCCTTCTAGAAGCGAAAGCTTCTATTAGGTCTTCTTACATCCGCCTTATTCTATTTTATTGAAAGGTCTTATTAATATTGACCTTTATTACATCCGAATACATTGATATACCTATGTGTGGGTTAGGACCTTAACATGTCCTCCCCCTTAAAAACAACCTTGTCCTCAAGGCTTGAGATGTGGAAACTGCTGCAGAATGGTAGCTGGTTCCCAAGTGGCATCTGTTGGAGTCATATCTTTCCACTATACTAGCACTTCCTTGATGGATTTCTGATGCAGGCGACGCTCCCTCTGGTCCAAAACTGCTTCTAGTTGTAGCCAAATGGATCCTTCTTCAGCTAACTCTCGAAGGTTGGTTTGAAGTTGGCACCTGGTTCCAATCACCTTCTTCAAGCAGGAAACATGAAAAACAGGATGTAGCTTCGACTGACTGGGCAGAGCTAATTGATATGTGACTTGTCCCACATGCTTGAGAACTGTGTAAGGGCCATAAAATTTGGGTGCTAGCTTCTAACACTGCTCGGCCTTGAGGGAAGTTTTCTTATATGGTTGCAGCCGCAGAAACACTTGATCCCCTTCTACAAATTGACGTTCCAAGTGACCTTGATCTGCTTGCTGCTTCATTCTGTTCTAGGCCATGACCAAGTTCTCTTTAAGGGTACGAAGGATATCCTCTCGGACTGTAAGTGTTTGGTCAACCGCCTGGACCTTCGAGGTACCCGGCAAGTATGAGAGAACTGACGGTGGCTTCTGTCCATACACTGCTTCAAAAGGAGTCATGTGAGTGGCTGTATGGTATGTAGTGTTGTACCACCATTCGGCGAGGGGTAACCATTGAGCCCACTAGTGTTGTTTTTCTGATGCAAAGCACCTCAGATAGGTTTCCAAACACTTGTTGACGACTTTCGTTTGACCATCTGTCTGGGGATGATAAGTTTAGCTGAGATGCAATTGTGTGCCTTGTAGCTTAAACAGTTCTTGCCAAAAATTGCTTGTGAAAGTTGGGTCTCGATCAGAAACAATAGAGTTTGGCATGCCATGAAGCTTGAAGACCTGATCCATCAAAATTTGGGCCACCGTGGATGCAGTAAATGGGTGGTGAAGAGCAAAAAAATGAGCATACTTGGAAAGGCGATCCACCACCACCATTATCACTAATTTATTTCCTGATTTGGGTAAGCTTGTAATAAAATCCATAGATATATCCTTCCAAATATCAGGGGGAATTGGAAGCGGTTGGAGTGTGCCTAGAGATTTGATTGTTTCTCCCTTGTTGCGTTGGCATACCTCACATTCAGCCACAAACTTATGGATGTCCTATTTCATACCATCCCAGAAAAAGGAACGTTTAACTCTATCATATGTTTTGGTGAACCCTGAGTGCCCCGCTGTGGGTGTAGCATGAAGCTCAGAGAGTACCGTGGATTTGAGCTTGGATTTTTTACTTAAATACAAGCGAACTTTGTATCAAAGCTCATCCTGAAGCGAAGAGTACCCTGGGGGAGCCTGCGCCTTGTTCTGCAGTTGCTAAATTAGATGCGAACTTTTGGGGTCTTGCAGCCATTCCTGGTGCATAGCTTGCAGCCAATCAGGTACAATGAAGGAAAGAGAAAAAAGGATCCTTCGTCTTCATATTTCCAGGACAGTGCATCCGCCACTACATTGTCTTTTCCCTTCTTGTAAATGATCTCATAATCATATCCAAAGAGCTTAGTGACCCATTTTTGTTGCTCCTGGGAGGAAATGCGTTGTT
>ML783831.1:115925-129666 GCA_009831015.1 Picea engelmannii
TCACTCAATTTGGATACTCTAGGAAGAATTTATTATTGTTTTACCAGGATCACCTGCTTGAGACTAGTCAATAGGACTAGTCATATACCCTATCTTCCACAGGGTGTATCTATAAATTTACGATGAACCAGAAGATGAAATTGCTACCACATATACCTTACTAATTTATGAGAATAGCATCTAGATTTTAGGGTCTAAAACATTGTAGAAAAAATGTTATAGATAAAATTTCGCAATGACTCAATTCAGGATGATTCCATAACTCTATATTACAAAGGCTATATTTTTGAAAGTATAAGGCCTCAGGCACTGAATTTTTAATCCAATGTACCTTGATCCATCTAATAAATATCATCCAAGTCGTTCCTTCTGAATCATTGTAGAAAAAAAGTTATAGCGCAATTTCCACAGTGTCTCAATTGTAGCAATGAAACCCCAAGACCTTGAGCTCTGATACCATATGTTAAGAACCAAATATCAATATAGCATAGAAAAACCTCAGAATAAGTACTCAATGCCTTGACAAAGAGAGAATTTCAGATAATAATCCTCTTCGAGGGGGCAACCTCCTTTTACCCCACATAAATGTTCAAGTACAAGATGATTCCAAATGAAAATGTCTACTTGGTATATATAGTAGACTAGGAGGTATAATTACAACTAATGGAATAAAGACTACATAAATAAAATAACATTACTAATGTAATATGCCCCAATTAAGGGGTAATGAGCCAATATTAGGGATTAACAGTGGTCTTCTGTGCAGAAGGCACAAACTAAAATGTTATCTAATGGGCATTCCCTTTAGGAATGCTTCCTCCTGCATCTTGAGAAAAATATGCTCATTGATGCATTTTCCTCCTCCTTCTTCTTTTTAATCTTTAGGGTGTCCAAATGGGAACCTATTGTGCTTAAGATATCTTTCTTGAAGTTCTCTAAAAGGTTCCCTATCTCTACTCTTGTGATACTACCTGAACTAACTAGTTTTAAGTTTCTACTATAAGGATCTCGAACATTGTTTCCTTTTTTAGCTCTACTCCTCGAGTAATGCTTACACATTTCACAGATTTCAGAAAATGGTTTATGGGAGATGTCACCTAATTCCATCAGGTTAAGTATCTCCAGGTATTCCTCTGAAATCCCTTTAAGGAAAATATCCCTAACTGCATCATCTGGAAGGTCATGGTATTTTGATTTATGTGAGATATAAGAAAACCATTCCATATAATCCTTGAGATTCTCGTCCTCTAACTGTTGGATTTTGAAAATATCATTACGAGAATCCTTGGGTTTGAAATAATCTTGGTACTTCTTAATAAACATATCTTTCATGGCTTCCTAAGACCTAATACTAGATTCTCCCAACCCCATGAACCATCTTAGTGCAAATTCCTTAAGGGTGGAAGGAAAGAGTTTTAGTTTCTGGGCATCTTGTAAGTAGTTGTAGATCCTACACAATATGTCAAACTCAAATAGGAAGGTATTCGGGTCTTCACTTCTTTTACCATAAAAGGTGGGTAGTGCAGACAGGGGAATGATTTTCATATTGACATTTTGTGTGGTGTCCAAAATTGGAAACCTGAAGGTGGTTTTGGTTTGGTTTCCAACTTCTTCTCCCTCCTCATGTCTTCAATTGTTGTGATCCTCCTGATCATCCATATTGGTTTGGCTTCCAGAAAGAGAGTACCTAGGTGGTTTTATCCTTAAAGAGAACAAATTATCCCAAGGTTATTGTCTGAGAAAGGTATCCCTTTGATGGGAAGGTCTTTCGACTGCTTGGATGTCTAGGACTCTACTCGAGTGGGTTGAGATTATTGGTTCCAAAGTTTATGTTTCAATTTGAGAGACAATTATATTGGTTGAACTACCAAACAAAGTATTCACCTGTTCAAGGTCTATGATGTCTTCAAAGTTAGGATCTCCTGATGGTGGTAAGAAAACAAAGGTTGTGTTGTTTTTTTCTATGGAGGGCTTGAGTGGTCTTGCCTCCTGTCCCACTATTACTGATGCTTCAACTTTTTGTTCTATAGTGCTCCCTATTTTAGTCTCTTCAAAGACTGATTTATCTCTTTGGGTTGAGATAGCTCTTGTTTTTCGATATCAGTCTGCGAAGTTTATGAGTGGAATGTTCCTTCCCCCAAAAAGGTCGGAAGGAACCTTGGTTGAAAGGTATGATTTGCTTTTAATGTTTCTGCCCATTGGGTCCCTAGGTCTGTTCATGAAAGAAAACAACAAAAAGAAAAACTACCATTTGGTTTGGGGAAACCTGCTATAACAGATGTGTAGATTCTTACCTCTCGTCTTAAAGTTCCCCCACCACCAAACTAATGCTAAGGTTTATAAATGATCTATCTCCTAATTATTTCCTACCTTGAGACAACTCCCTGACAACAGTGCCAAAAATGATGGTTGTTCTATATGCACTAAATCCCTCAATTAAATTGTCAACCCGGGGTAAGTAAACTTAGAGTTGTAGCACTATATGTGCCAAGGAAGAAAATCTAGAGGAAGTATATTCTAACTAAGGAGATGGTCTATCTGAGGGATAACCTACTTAAGAAAATACTATCAATGAGAAAACCCTATTAAGGAACTTATGTTATTTACCCTAAGCAACTTTTAAACAATGGATCGATGGATTGTTCCTAAAGAAGAAAATGAAAACTCTACTTTCAACAAGTTAACTTAATCAATCTAATGAGCAAAATAAATTCATCTATTTAATCTATTCAACTTAATGATCAAAAGCAACAACAAATTAATCTAATCAATCTATTCCAAATCAATGTGCAACAACAAGTAAACAAGCAAACAACTAACCTGTTAAAACTTATGCAGCAAGTAAACTAATCAAAACCACTCAACAAGTAACTAATTAACTATTAAGAAACTGAACTCTATTCTTAAGATAAAACTCATAATTACTTATAATCTGCAAAGTGGAATATTAACCTATTTAATTAAAAGCATCATGACAACATTCAAAGATTAATCAACAATTACTCTTAATCTACAATAACAAGAAACTTCAAATATAATGATGATGATTTTGTATTTGTTGTCTTATGACATCAGGATGGCATCTAACAAATAGTGATATCTCAAGAGGAATAAATTCAATATTAACTTCTATAGAGAAATGAAAGGTATGAATCAAGCAATCTAACGAGATCTTAGTCATTATAGAAGAAATATAAATTATCTTGAAAATCCATGTGATCTCTTAATTTATGCATTAATCATCAACAATAAGAAGACACTACTCTACTTAATTCAAATGCACTTTGATTCTAATGTAAGAAAATTCACACCATTAGAGACTTATAACTAAAAACTTAACTCAAACTCAAACCTCTAATTAAAATTGCAATCTAAATCTAGAATGGAAATTTCATAAAATAAACCAAGCTAATCCTATTATTAACAATTCAAATTGCAAGTTAAAGTGCTTATAAAAACATAATTTAAATTCTACTTCTACATACTACAACAAAATTTATAAGCAAACTAAGAATTTAAATCAAAACTCTATACTATGTATTAACTCAATACCCTATTTTAACTCAATACTTTGTTTTAACTATTATATTTCAACCTGCAGAAATTCAAATTAGTATTTAATCACACAACAAGGTTAGTAGCTAAGATTGCAAGCTATTTACTAATAAAAAGACACAACACATTAACAACTATCCTTTACAAGCAACCTGCAAAAAGGAAATTGAAACAATTAAATCATGAATAGTAAACACACAGCATGTAAAATAATAAAAACACATATAACAGAAGATGAAAGAAATGGCAATTGCATAACTCAAATACACAAGATAACTATCTAACTATTCACCCAGACCACTGGTGGGCCCCCCAGCAGTTCGTGGCTACTTCTCAACAATGAATCATGAGCTAAATCAACACAATTCTTGCATTTAATTTAAAAACGCAGTCTTGCACAAGTTTGTGGAAATGTCTTGAATTACACAGTAAAACGATTCTAGCAATCCTTCACAATTATTAACAATTATTAACCACCATTGTGGTATTTATAACAGTTACAATTTGAGAGGTTGACCACTGGAAGGGTCTACCTCCTCTAAAAACAACAAAATTCATTAAATATGTTATAATTGTCTTTGGCTTATAGAAACCAAACGAGTCACTCAAAACTTAGCATAATAGCTCAATTTGAGATGTCAAGAGCTCAATAGCTGGAGGCCACGAGGGTGAACAAAACCCATGTCGTTGATTCTCTCAACACGTGTTGTTGATATAACAACCGCCAACTCGTCCACATTTTTAGTGTTGGATGCACTGTCGGACGCAGTGTTGGATGAAGTACCAGACGCAGTGTCGGACGGAGTACTGGACGAGCTACTGGATGGAAAAACACCTTGCGATTTTTCCCTGTGACAGATCACACATTAGCTTCTTGTAATCATTAAATCAAAATGAATTAAACTCAAAATAATCACAAAACATTGATTACATGTACCTGGTATAATCTATGATGATTTGCTATGAAATCCTTCAAAACTTCTTCAATTTCAAAAATTCTTCAAAATGGTTATTAATACATATATAATATCAGTCAAAAAGGATTCAATCAACATCATTAAACAACCAAATCACGACCCGAAAAATTAGTAGGAATGGTGTTAGTGAATAATTGGTGCACATGGATGTGAATTTGTGCATGTGTACATGCTTGAATATGCATGTGGCATGCTTGTGGGATTAGAATAGCTTCTTGTTATATGCATGCAATACTGATGTTATATTGAGTATGACTAATGATGAATTGTGTATTCGGAAGAAAATGAAATAGCATGGTTAAGAGGTGGATGTTGTTGCTACATATGAATTACATCTATGTGAAGATCCATGAGAGTGGTAGGAATGGAGATGGAGGAGGAAACCTATGAGCTTTTGCAAATACCAGTTGATCAAGTAGCATCAACTAGGTTAATAAAAACCATGCATGTATGCATTTGATTGCTTCTATTATTGAAGGTAATTGAGGTAAATATTCCCCTTAGTTAATTTTTCAAGATTCAAATTGATATGTTATGGTTGAAGGCCTAGAGCATGTAAATGTTGTTGATTGTAGAATGCATTTAGATAAAATGTTAAGTTGCATATTTTGTTATGATTGGATATGATATCATAACCAGGTCAATTCAGGAGACATACTCTTGATATAACAATAAATATCCATAGATTTAGTCCTGTGTAAGACTATGAGATGGTTGGATATGGAGGGCTATAGCACTATGTGAGTGCTCAATGGTATCTATTGTATATTTTATGTTTGGACTGCAACCTCTTTTCCAACACTGAAGAGCACTTAAGATATTGTTGGTGTTGTGTTTGGGCTGAAAAGGAAGGTATCCAAATAGTCAAGCAAGCAGTAGGAAGTGTGTGGATGATGTGTTGAGGCATTGTCTAGACCTTCCAACTCACCGTGGTGGAATGCATGATACAATTATGTGGTATTAGGTGGTCAATGCTAGGATCCATTGCGTAGATGTGACCATGAGTATTGGCACCTTGATTTTATTTTGGTAATTAGTTGTTGCATTATGAAAATTATGTGGTACTAAAAAAATACATAAAGATGGATAGATGCATTGTATTTAATATGAATACTAGCTTAAGGTGATTAAATTGTTGTTTGTTACAATGTTGAGATCACTTTTTGGAGTTGTTTAAAATTTTACAAGTGGTATTACAAGAATTATTGAATGCATTTGGGTGAATGCATGTATGTATTATATAACATAGAAATGATTATGCTAACAATTAAAATGATGTGAGTATTGCTAACTCATGAAGTTGAAAATGCTTCCAGAGCTGTTAGATATTGCAACAAGAAAGTTGCAGGTTAAAGTAGCTACATGATGATAAATTATAGAAAAGATCCATCAAGGGAATAGAGTAATAAAAGTATTGATGGCTAGAAAAAAGAAAATATCAGCTAATAATACATGTGTAGATAATTATGGGTTCATTCCATTTAATAGTTGAATTTCATTTAATGTCAAGAATTGATGGAAGTAATTGGATTGTAGCTGCAAACAATTCTGAGATCACTTGTTTCCATGAATGAATATATATATATATATATATATATATATATATGTATGTATGTATGTATGTATGTATGTATGTATGTATGTATGTATGTATGTATCTTGTACATGAGATAATGACAGTTTGTTTGGCTGAGTGTAAATTGAGGAAATTGCAGATATAATGGTCTTGGATATGGAAGGGATGTAAGTCCATAAGGAATATTGATATCTACAGTTGTAGAGCCAAACATTATGGGTAGAAATCTCATGTCTAGAAATTTTATTTTTATATATATATAACAGTTTTGGAAATTGAAATTTAATAATTACAGACAATTTATTTTGGCTAAATGTAAATTCAGAAAATTATAGGTAGGATGGTCTTGGATATGGTAGGGATGAAACACATAAGGAATACTAATATCTACAACCGTAGAAGCCAAACATTATGAGCAGAAAATTCATGCCTAGAAATTTTATTTTCCTGTATAAAATAGATTTCAGAAATTAATAGTTACAAATTGTTATGATATGTTAACAATTGGTTTGGATGACTCAAGGTGGAGGAAATTGCAGAAATAATGGTATTTGGTTATGGTACTGTTGTATGCCATAATAAATACCGATTCCTTCTACTGCAAGAGCCAGACGAATTATGAGTAAGAAGATCATGCTTGGAAAATTTTGTTTTCTTGTATAAAATAGATTTGACATTTATGATTGAAAATTGTTATAATGATATCTCATGACAAATTTATTTGTATAATACATATGATATGTTGGATATGGAAGCTAGAATCTTGGGAAAATGAGAAATAGAAAGAAATCCAGCTCAATGACGAAGCCATGAAATGAAAAAAAAAAGTCCAGTGGACTCGTTTCAGCTTGGAGTTCTTGAAGCCACAACTCTGAAACTTCCCGGCTGAGTGCACTAGAGCCATGGACAGAAGTGGAACATCCTGAGGGACTGAATGGCATAGAAAGGGGTTCATTTCTTTGGGTTGTGCAGGATGATAGGGAAGGAGATTTTTCTAGTTGGAGTTGTTGCCAAAAATATAAATTCTGAAGATCATTATGCATGTTTTGGGTCGAAGTACCTATGTATGCATGTTTTCCTTTAGGTTAGAGTGCCTATGCATATAAGAATTTGGTTGTAGCACCTGTGTAGAGTAAAGGATAGAGTTCCTAATATTGTAAGAACATCAGTATGGTGTTGTGCACTAAGGACAGTGCCAAAATAAAGGGAGGGGGATGTAACACCCTAGTTTTAATCCCTATGAACTAGAATATATTATGTAATTGTGACTTAGGTTGGTGAGACGGTAAAGTTGAAAAGGGGCAGGAGTTCCTAGAAAATGTAATACACACACACACACACACACACACACACACACATATATATATAATACATCGTTGGATGCAATAAAAATAAGGACAAAATAGATACGGGGCTATGATTCCATGAGAGCGGAGGATTAAGGGGCTAAGTATTTTATTACATTTTATTTACCCATAATTGATTTTATGGAGAAAATTGGTTACATGAGCTTCTTGGGGAGGCCATGGGGTTCTTGATTTCATGTAATATATAAACAACTCTTTGGATTGTCTGGGGATTCACTTTCTCTTCTCCATTCACTCTTACACTCTTCTCACTCTTTCATTTTTGGTTCCTCATTCTTGCTAAGTTGTGTGATCTTGGTCTGAGCATGGAAACAAATGGCTAGAAGAGGAGAGCCTTTTCTAGAAGGCTGTAAAAAATTATTGATCATTCCAGGTGGGAATGGATTCCTATGGGTATGAGATTGATGGTAGTTCTGAATGAACTATTTTTAGATGAGAATCCTTGGAGTTTCCAGCATGGATATTTCTTAACCAGTAGAATTGGAGCCCTTTAGAGAAATGGAACAACATGAGGGACTACATGATAGAGAAAGGGGTTCATTTCTTTGGGTTGTGCAGGCTGAAGGGGAAAGAGAGCTAGAAATTAGGATTTTTGTGTGGTTGGGAAAACCTAAGAGATTATTAGCCAACTACTGTGTGTTTTATATTTCTCCTAGGACCCGTTCTTGTGGATTCATAGACCTGGCTCAGGGGTGACCTGTTGTTGAGAATTGGAACAAAAATGTCTATGGTTGGGAGGAACGTCCTTGGTATGTAGCCAATTGGTGATGGTTTAATTAAAGATAAGCAATCTATGTGTTTTCTATATATTTATATTCCACTATGTATTATTATTATTATCTCTGAGATTCATATTTATAATGTGCATGCTTGTTGGTTATTGTTGCGCATGGAGCACTATTCCTTTATTGGATAGTTTGGCATGAATCTTGATTAATACATGTGTGGTTTTTGAAATATTTAATGCTTCTTTTTAATGAATTCTTATCAGAATTTGAAATCAATTAAGGAAGTGTGTACTTGAGTAGTGCTCCAGGTCTGTTGGTGGATGGGTATGTTACAGTCATTGTCATCGATAATCAACATCAACAAAACTAGATTCTCTCACATGGATACCATGCATCAACCATGCATAAATCATGCACCAAGATCTATACCATACCGTGCATCAACAATGCACCAACACCTGTACCAAACCATGCATCAACACATGTACCATACCATGTATCAACCATGTACCACATCAGGTACATCAACCATGTTGTTGGATTACTGAGAGGGGGCGGTGAATCAGTAATAGAAAAATATAATCCTTTTTAACCATATAATCCAAGTGTTATATCAATGTAGCATTATCATCCAATAACTACAGAGAAAATAAACAATGAACAAATGAAGAATCATACACATACACAATACACCAATGTTTTATGTGGAAACCCAAAGAGGGAGAAAACCACATAATGATTTTTCTTATATGTCTTGAAGAATTACATTCATTGGAAGCATCAACTTCCTTTGTTTTCTAGCTGCAGCTAGAGGGAGGCTCCAACCCCCTAGTTTCGCAGGATACAACCTAAGGGAAGATCTAACTCCCCAATTCTTTGGATACAATAAGAAGGAGGCTACAAACCCCTAAGTTCTCCACCTACAATTGGAAGGTTGATAAAACCACCTATCCTTTCCTTGTCCAACCTCCCTGAAGTAGAAGTAGAATGATGAAACCAATATCGCACTACCACTGTGAGATATACCACTGTACAACTGCATCAACCTATACCACTGACCTACATCCAACCTGTAAAACTTCCCTGTAATCAATATGTACCTGAACTGAACATGTATCAACAAAAATACAATAGGTATGCAACCTGTAGTGCTGCAACATGCATATGTATGCTCCCTATATGTTATGCAGCCTGCGTATGTACGTGACCAAACTGTTATGAAACCTACATATGCCTTCTGAAAACTAGGGTTTTCTTTCTTCTGAAAACTTCTGACCTTTGTAACTTCTTTCACATGGATCTGTAACCTATCACTGTATCCAGACTATAACTGTACCCCATGCATGCATCCTCATACATCAAATTTACCCAAATCATATATATCTCTCTCTAGTCATGTGCCATATAGGTGTGTGTAATCATGAACATGTATAATAGCCCTCATATGATCTAGTCATCAAACCCTTTCTGATATTGAGCCTCTCAATATATCAACCACTTCACAAATACAAGCTCTCAACCATGTACCACAAACCCTTAACCATATGCCAAGAAATACAAGATGTGCCTCAACAAGTATTATCAATGATAAATGTATCTTCACTGTATTTACGTAGATCTGAATCATGCAGAAGATCCCATGGAGACACTAGTCTCTCTAGGGAGAATCCTCAAATATCCATAACCTTTTCTCATGCATACATCAAAATCCAACTATTCATAGAAATAAGACATGCCTTTTGAACCAATGGATAGATCTGATGTATCTGAGCATCATAAACCTTCCTGGGAGCTTGATCTCATAATATAGAACCTATGCATATTCATATTCTCACATTTCCATCTCTTTACCAACATGTACACACCCTAATACACTGCCATCCCACATACATTCACACCCTAATACACTACCATCCCATGTATACCTCAGTATGTATTCACCCTAATACATTGTCGGCTCGTGTACACCTCAGAAAATAGGGTTTTTTAGTATTCATTGTAATTCTGAAAATTTTGTCGTCAACGCTTTGTACTACCTCGTACTTTTGCAACTTCAGATGTATCAATGAGTACTTGCAATAGGCCTCACATAACAAAATATATTCAATGTGTTCAAGTGTGATTAAATGAGAGAGCCTTGCCTCTTATTTATAGTTTCATGTAGCATTACACTTTCCTTATTTTAGGGAGTTCTCCATTTACTTTATTATTTAAATAATTTATTTTTTCAAACACTTTGACTTTTAGGGGCTTCTATATGACTCATGAGGGTCCTCCAAATTCATATGGCCATAAATCTCTAACCACAAGGAGTTATGTGACGTTCCACATACCACTGGAAATGGAATGACAAGAACTATCCATCTAGGATAGTTTCACTGACAAATTCATTGACCTTCATCTCATTATTCCACAATTAATCATGGGTTCTCTAACCATACTTATAGGATAACTATATCTGCAAAGCATCTTCCTGTGAGGGATTTCACCATAAGGGGACCACTTTGGAGTTCATCCATTTGTACTTCTTATCAACCATGAAAATACAATAATGAGTCAACTTTACATCAAACAAACTTGAATCCATTACCCAAACCTTTTTTCTACTGAAATTTCTTCAAGGGTTGACATCAATGACAACCAACCTTAATCAACAATCTCCCCCTTTGGCATTGATGGAAACACTCTGATTCAATAATGAAATCATGTGATGCAATACTGAATTCATATCACTCATGCTCCCCCTAGAACCATGCCTCTATCCTCTACATCTTTGTGACCATTTCTCTCCCCTGGAATCATGCCTCTGTCCTCTGCATCTGATAAATCTCTCCCCCTTTTTCATCAATGGAAAAGGTATATTTATATCCAGGGTTACTCCCCCTATCTTAATTGTCCTTTGTATGGTGCTTCCTCATGTACATCTAATACATATAAGATAAGCATTAAAAATCATTTATTTTGGAGTAGAAATAAATCTAAGTCTCTGGCAAAGATACTCAAAGGCTTCCCGTGGAAGTGGTTTTGTAAATATGTCTACCACTTGTTCTTTTGTGCCCACATACTCAACTATGATTTTATTTTCTACAACCTGTTCACGTAGAAAGTGATGCTTGATTAGAATGCTCTTCGTCTTGGAGTGCATCACCATGTTCTTTGAGATACTGATGGCACTTGTATTATCACAATAGATTAGAATGGGATCATCATACTCAAATTGTGTATCTGTCAGAGTTTGTTAGATCCAAAGAACCTGTGTACAACATGTTGCTTCTGCAATATACTCTGCCTCGGTTATAGATAAATATACTGATGATTGTTTCTTTCTTAGTTTTGATACTAAACACTCACCCAAGTAGAATGTTGCTCCACTGTTGCTTCATCGGTCATCAATACAACATGCCCAATCTACATCTGTGTATGCAATAAGTGATAGATCTTTTCCTTTTGGATACCATAATCCAAACTCTTTTGTTCTGTTGACATTTCTAAAAATCCTTTTCATTGTTAATACATGTGATTCCTTTGGCATTGCTTGAAATCGTGACACCTATACAATTGCTTCAATTACATCTAGTCTATATGTTGTCACATATAGTAGGCTACCAATCATTGACATGTATTTTCTATGATCTGTAGACTTCGAATCATCATCTTTGTTCAACTTGCAACTGGTTTTCATGGGAGTGATAACTAGTTTGCAATCTTCCATTCTGAACATCTTTATCATTTCTCTGATATACTTAGTTTGAGAAATAAAAATTCTTTGGTTTCTTTGATGTATCTGAAGTCCCAGAAAGAAGGATAGTTCTCCAAATAATGATTTTTTGTTAAGAACCAAATATCAATATAGCATAGAAAAACCTCAGAAAAAGTACTCAATGCCTTAAAAAAGAGATAATTTTAGACAATAAGCCTCTTCAAGGGGTTAACCTCCTTTTACCCCACTTAAATGTTCAAGTACAAGATGATTCAAAATGAAAATGCCTCCTTGGTATATATAGGAGACTAGGAGGTATAATTACAACTAATGGCCTAAAGCCGACATAAATCAAATAACATTACTAATATAATATGCCCCAATTAAGGGGTAACGATACAATATTAGGGCTTAACATGCCCCTCCCCTTGAGACAAGTGTTGTCTGCAATGCTTGAGTAACTCTGGATGCTTATGTATAAAAGACTCATCTTCCCAAGTGGAATATTCAGCTGGTAGTTTCCTCCATTTAATGAGATACTCTTAAATGGATCTATTTCTCAGCTGGTGAATTCTTGTGTCAGTGATGGCTTCAGGCTCCAATATGATTTTTCCTTCCTCGTCAACTTCTAGCAATATAGTTTGAACTAGGATCTTGTTTCCTATAACCTTCTTTAAGCATGAAGCATGGAAAACTGGGTGTACTTGTGAAGATGTAGGCAACTCCAATTTGTATGCCACAGTACCAATCTTTTGCAGCACCTTATAAGGGCCATAGTAATTTGGTGATAATTTATTATCCTTATTGGCTTTCTTGAGGGACATTTGTTTGTATGGTTGTATTCTTAAAAACACCCAATCCCCTACTTCAAAACTTATTTCACTATGATGTTGATATGCTTGTTGTTTCATGCGATTATGTGCCATGGTCAGTTTGTCCTTTAAGATTTGGAGAACTTGTTGTTGATTCTCGATGTGATCTTCCACTGCTTGAACCTTAGATTTTTATTTTAGAGAAGAAGTGATGTAAGGATGGTGGTATCCATAAAGAGCCATAAATGGTGTCATTTTTGTTGCAGTATGAAAGGAAGTGTTATACCACCATTCTGGAAAGGGTAACCATTTGAACCATTTTGTTTGTTTATCAGAGACAAAGCAACCAAGGTAGCCTTCCAGACATTTGTTCACTATCTCAGTTTGTCCATCATATTGAGGATGATAGGATGAGCTATGAGCCAAATGAGTACCCAAACAAGAAAATAATTATGTCCAAAAATGTCTAGTGAAGATGAGATCTCTGTCACTGACAATAATCTTTGGGTTTCCATGTATCTTTTGAACTGTCTCCATGAATGTGGTGGCAATTGTACTAGATTTGAAGGGATGAGAGAGTGCACAAAAGTGTGTGTACTTGGTTAGTCTATCAATAATCACCATGATGACACTCTTTCCTTCGGGATTTGGTAACCTTGTGATGAAATCCATGGAAACCTCCTCCCAGTGCTGACTTGGGATGGATAATGTTTGTAAAAGACCTGGGGTCTTAATTGTTTCCACCTTATTTTGTTGGCAAACCAAACATTCTACCACAAACCTTTGAACATCAGTTTTAAGGCCATCCCCAAAAAAATTCTTCTTGACTCTATGGTAGGTTTTCATAAATCCCGAGTGCCCTTCTACTGGAGAGGTGTGCTATTCCAATAGTACCTCTTGTTTGAGTTGGGAGTTCTTACATAAATATAAGCAATCTTTGTACCATAGTGAATCATTTTTCCATGTAAATGTATCTGATGCACTAGAATCCTGCTGCAACCTTTGAATGAGAGTCCACACTTTTTC